>JABUQX010105011.1:15000-30000 GCA_015478945.1 Trachelipus rathkii | reverse complement strand
TGTTCCATCAGCATCTTATCAGAACTTGGACCCCTATACTTGGTCAGACATACGGTATCTCATCCAAGTAAAAAAATAGGAATATTTTTATTATTATTATTATTATTATTATTATTATTATTATTATTATTATTATTATTATTATTATTATTATTATTATTATTATTATTATTATTATTATTATTATTATTATTATTATTATTATTATTATTATTATTATTATTATTATTATTATTATTATTATTATCCCCCACCGTTAATGACACGGTAAAGTCTCCCCTTGTGTGTGTTAAATCTTCTTACATTACTCAAAAACAAATATAAAAAAAAAAAAAAAAAAAAAAAAAGAAGTTTTTTTATTATTATTATTGTACTATTAGTTCATGGTCTAGCTCCTAGGGTTGTAATTTCTTTTTTTTCACCCCGCGATGTATTATTGCCTTCCCCTTCTTTTCTTTTCCTCGCTCTACCTACTTCTACGCCTTTCATCATGTCCACTGTCTCGCGAACTTTACATCTTCAACCCTTCTTTGTAAACAATCCCGAGCTTTGGTTTGAACTCGCCGAGTCAGTGCTCCTGTCCATCGAAGACGAGAAGGAGAGATATTCGAGAGTTGTGAATGCTCTCCCAGAGTCTTGCCTCCTCAAAATCAGGGATGGTCTAGCGACAACTAGAAACTCTACAACCCCTTACGCCGCTCTCAAAGAACTTATTATCTCCCGCTTGGCTCCCACCAGAGAGAGCAATTGGAAACTCTGCTTAGGGGCATCTCACTGGGCGACCAAAAACCCTCGGAGTTGATGGTAGGGATGCTGAGTTTGTTGGGCGGCACTCCATCTTCACGGGAAGAGAAAATAGTCCGCACTCTTTTCCTCCAGAAGATGCCAGCGGTACATCACGGTGTCCTACAAGCCTTAAATCCGGCGCAGTCCCTCACAGAGTTTGCTGCTACAGCTGACAGAGTTTTGCGCTCTGGCGGAGCCCCAGTTACCAGCGCATGTGCAGTATCTCCTTCCCTCCTCTGTCTTCTACTCTTTCTCTCCCGCAAACAGCTGCTCCCCCCACCCAACACATTCCTCAGTACTCTACCCCCCACCCCCGCTGCTCTTCCTTCCCCTCTTGTTCCTCAACCGCCTTCTGCCGCCTTTCCAGCTCAGCCTCCTTATTCCCACCCACCCCAACCTTCCTACTCTCATGCTTTCGCAGTACACCCTTCTCCTTCTGCATCTCTCGATGCCCGGGTTTCGGTTCTCGAAACGGGCATGGCTGAGATAAAATCTGCCCTTCTCTCCCTCACTACGGCTATTAATAATAACACTTTTCGCTCCCGTGATCGCACTCCTTCCAACCATCGTCCTTCTCGTGGTCCTCGTTCCCCTTCTGCTTCTTCTTCACGCCAGCGACAGTATCCTCATGGGTACTGTTATTATCACCATACTTTTGGTATGGATGCGAAGAAATGCGATCCTCCCTGTCCACTCCATCAGGGAAACCCGGCAACCAACCCGTCGTAGGTGCGACGGGAGACTCTAGTTCTTTCTCTTCTTCCCCTCCTACTGTACAGGATGTTCTTCGTATCTATGATCACTCCACTAAGCTTTCTTTTTTGATCGATTCGGGAGCGAGTCTTTCTTTGGTGCCCAGAGACCCTTCTCAGGACTCTGCTGTCCCTCTTTCTGGTCGTTTTGCTGAAGCAATGGATCGTCCATCCCGGTGTAAGGAGCGTTTATGCGTACGTTGGATCTTTTCTCCGCAGTCGGTTCACATGGGTTTTTCTCGTCGCCGAAGTGACACAGCCCATCCTCGGTGCTGATTTTTTGTCCCATTTTAATCTTATGGTTGACCTCCGTAATCGCCGTCTTGCTGACGGTGATACTTCTCTTTCTACTCCCGGTGCTATTATTGCTTCTGCACTAAAGGGTATTTCTGCTATTGTTCCTTTCCACCTTCGATTATCTCTCCTTTCTTAACTCCAGAAGACTTTCCTTCTCTTGTTGCATCCTTGCTCTTCAGATACCCTACTTAAACATTCTGTTGTGCATTATATCGAAATATCGAAACTACAGGCCCACCCACCTATGCTAGAGCTCGTCGCCTCCTCCTGATAATCTCGCCGCCATGAGTTTGATCACATGTTACAACTTGGCATTGTGCTCCCCTCCAAGAGTTGTTGGTCTTCTCCGTTTTCTAAAGGCACTACGGGAGACTGGAGACCCTGTGGTGATTTTAGGGCCTTGAATTCTGCCACAACTCCAGATAGGTATCCGGTTCCGCACATTCAATCTTTCACTTCACACCTGGCCGGAAACACTATCTTCTCTTCTTTGGACTTAATTCGGGCCTACCACCAGATACCTGTAGCTCCGGAAGACGTTCCCAAGACAGCTGTGATCACTCCGTTTGGCCTCTTTGAGTATACGAGAATGCCATTCGGTTTGAAAAACGCTGCTCAGTCATTCCAGAGATTCATTGATTCTATCCTCCGTGGTCTTCCGTTTGCCTGGGCTTATCTAGATGATCTTCTCGTCGCTTTCTCCTCTCCTCAAGAACATGCCGATCACTTACGTGCCGTCTTTGGTAGGTTGAACGACGCTGGGATACGTCTCAATCCTTACCAAGTGCGTATTCAGTGCGTCTTCTCTTATTTGGGCCACAGTCTCTGTTGAGGGAATTTTCCCTCTTGTAGACCGTGTGGAAGCTATCCGCGCCTTTCCTCTTCCTCAGAACCAAAAGCAGCTTCGCCAATATCTGGGGATGATTAATTTTTACCATCGTTTTTTGAAATCAGCGGCTGCTCTTTTAGGCCCGCTTACAGCACTCATTCGTCCTAAACAGCGAGGCAGCACCACAAAGGTTGACTGGTCTCCGGCAGCACAGTCCGCTTTTGAGGCTTCCAAAGAAGCCCTCGCTTCCGCCACCCTTCTTCCCACACTATTCTGCACCAACGAGAGTGCAGGTGGATGCCTCCGATTTCGCTGTTGGCGCGGTGCTCCAACAGTTTCAAAAGGGTGAATGGTGCCCACTTGCTTTCTTTTCGCGCAAGCTGCAACCCGCTGAAACAAGGTATAGTGCTTTCGGTCGGGAGTTGCTTGACATGCATCTTGCTGTTCGTCACTTTAGGTACTTTTTGGAAGGTCGGGAGTTTCATATCCTGACCGACCATAACCTATCACTTTTGCTATGGTTTCTCGCCACGAAAGGCACTCCCCCGTGAAGCCCGGCATCTTAAATGTTTCACAGTTCACTACAGACATACGCGTCACATCTGCGGAGTGGATAATTTCACCGCGGACGCCCTTTCCCGGATTGGAAATTAACGCTCTTTCTCCAATTTCTGACATTGATTACGCTGCCTACGTGTCAGGAGCAAGACAATATTGATCTTCAACAGGACTCTTCTCTACAACTGGCTCAATCTTCCCGACATAGAGAAGAATCTCCTGTGCGACGTTTCAACAGGCCATCCTCGTTCTTTCGTCCCAACTTCTCTTCGAAAGGTAGTCTTCTGCAATCTCTATTCTCTCTCACACCCTGGCGTCGAGGCTTCACGCAAACTGGTGACAACTCGTTTTGTGTCACCTAAAGTTAACACCGACGTGGCGATTTTGACTCGCGCTTGCATGGCTTGCCAGTGTTCTAAGGTGCAAAGGCGTTTACTAAAGCTCCCTTAGGACCTTCTTGCGTCCCGTTAACGTTCTTGAGAGAGTTCACATCGACATCGTTGGACCTCTTCCCCCTTCTCAAGGCAAGTGATATATCCTCACCTGTATTGATAGGTTCACTCGTTGAACCGAAGCTATTCCTTTCTCTGTTGCTACTGCCGAATCTATCGCTAAAGCCTTCTTGTCCCATTGGATCTCTCGGTTTGGCGTCCCTCTCTCTGTCACGACGGATCAAGGTCGCCTTTTCGAATCCTTCCTTTGGAAAGATTTGATGAGCTTGCTTGGTTCTGAGAAGATCCATACGACCAGCTTCCATGCGCAATCGAATGGGATCTGCGAGAGGTTTCACCGCCAGCTTAAAGCCTCTCTCATGGCACATTCATAACCAGAACACTGGACTGAACCTCTTCCTTTGTATGCTCGGTATACGCACGGCGGTTAAGGAAGATCTTAAGTGTTCAGCTGCCGAACTCATTTATGGCTTTATCCTTCGAATGCCTGGCGAGTTCTTTTCTCAATCTTTCCCTCCTGATAGTGCCGATCCCACTCTGTACCTCACCCGCTTGAAACGCTGTGCCCTTTCCTGGAGACCTACTCCGACCCGACAGCAAAAGGTGCATTCCTACATCCCGAAAGATCTTTTTTCCTGTACCCATGTTTTAGTGAGGCATGACTCCCACCGTTCTCCCCTCCAACCCAAGTACGACGGGCCGTTCCCGGTGGTACTTCGGAAGGAGAAGTTCTTTACTGTACAGCGTCCCACTCGTACTGAAGTCATATCGATCGATCGTCTCAAACCTGCTTATTTCGAGGCGAACCCTCCTGACGTCCAAGATTCGGACTTGTTTCCAAAACCCATTCCAGTTCCTTTGGATACACGACCTTCTTACCCTGCACCTGATTCTCCACCCCCTCTCTCTTCTTCAGATTCCCCACCTCCTCCGTTTCTCCCTCTGGACCCGGTTCCTCTTCCTTTTCCATCTCCTCCTCTACCTCCGCCGTCTCCTTCCCCTCCTCCACCTCCTGCCCTGCCTTCCACAAGTAATACTGCTGATGTTCCACTTCCTTCTCGTATTCCTCGCCCTCTCACTCGTTCTCAATCACGCGCTCTTGCTCCCAACTCTCCGACTCCGACGCCAGCTTCCCGTTCTTCCCTTCGTCCTGTCTTGCAACCGTCTCCCTCACTGGTATATCGAGGGAGGCCGTCAGTTGCTGACGCCCGCTTCGCTTCTAGACTAAAGTACCTGGCCCTCTGCTCTGCAGGGGGGTACTGTGGAGACGGGCTTAAAGCCGAGCGCGCCCTAAAAGAAAACGAGTTCCACTAAAGTTCGAATTAAGGGGACCCTGTAATTGCCCAACCCCTACTTTTTAGGGTACAAATAAAAAATTTCACTTTTTTTTTTATTACTTTAATTATTAGAAAATTTCCTCCTCTAAATCATGGTGTAATTTTTGTTTCGAAATTCCGAAAGGTTTTTAAGATACAGGACATTTTTTACATAGGGGTGTCAAACTAAAAAATTTCATTTCCAGGTTCGAAATTTCAATTCAACTTTCCAGGATCTTTCTAGGTTTTATTCTCATTTTATAATAAATTAAACTTTTCCCTTTCGCAAACACAACCTAATATCAGGCTCTTTCTCAATCATATAAATGTAGTCAGAGTCAGAGCCGGAGCCGTAGCCGAGCCGGAGACGGAGCCAGATAGAGCCGAAAACAAATTAAAGAAATTTTTTGCGAATGTGGAAAATACATCTGCAAAGATGGAGCTGAACAAATTTGAGAAGGAGCCGAAGCCGGAGCCGGAGCCAAAGTCAGAGCCGGAGCCGGAGCAGGAGCCGGAACCAAATTATACATTTTTTTACAGAACTTGTTTTTGCAGGTAAAAATACTTCTGCAAAGTCGGAGCTGAACTTTTCTGAAATGAAAACGGATTCGGAGTTGGAGCCGGAGTCGGAGTGTCGGAGCCGGAGTTGGAGCCGGAGCTGGAGCTGGAGCTTAAAAACAAATTTTTATTAATTTTGAGGTGAAAATAATTTTTCAAAGTTGGATGAACAATTTTAATAGGAGCCGGAGCCGGAGCCGGATTCGGAGCCGGAGTCGGAGCCAGAGCCAAAGTATAATTTAAAAAAAAAAAAAATTAAAAATACTTCTGCAAAGTCGTAGCTGAACTATTCTGAAATGGAAACGAAGTCGGAGCTGAACTATTCTGAAATTGAAACGAAGTCGGAGCCGGAGCCGGAGCGGAGCCGGAGCCGGAGCCAGGAGCCGGAGCAGGATCTGAAGAGCAATTTTTTTCAAGAATTTTTTTGCAGATGAAAGTAATTGTACAAAGTTGGAGCTGAACAATTTTGAAAAGAAGCCGGAGCCGGAGCCGGAGCCGGAGGTAAAGTATAAATTATTTTAAAGAAATTGTTTTTGCAGTTAAAAATACTTCTGCAAAGTCGGAGCTGAGCTCTTCTGAAATATGAAACGAAGTCGGAGATAAAGCCGGAGCCGGAGCCGGAGCCGGAGTGCGGATCTGAGGTACAAATTTTTCAAGAAATTTTTTTGTAGATGAAAGTAATTAAACAAAGTTAGAGATGAACAATTTTGAAAAGGAGCCGGAACCAGAGCCAGAGCCGGAGCCAGAGCCGGAGCCGGATAAGAGCCTTAGGTAAAGTATAAATTTTTTTAAAGAAATTGTTTTTGCAGGTTAAAATACTTCTACAAAGTTGGAGCTGAACTATTCTGAAATGGAAACGGTCGGAGTCGGAGCGAGCCGGAGCCGAGCTGGAGCCGGAGCTGAAGAACAATTTTTTTTTGCAGTTGAAAGTAATTCTTTAAAGTTGGAGCTGAAAATTTTGAAAAGGAGCTAAAGCCGGAACCGGATATTCAGCTGGAACTGAGTATGAGCCATAGCCGGAGTTGGAGCCGAGCCGGAGCGGAGCGGGGAGCCGGAGCCGGAGCCGGAGCATAAATTTTTCTAAGATAATTTTTTGAAAGTAAAAATATTTCCGCAAAGTCGGAGCTGAAATATTTTGAAATAGATACGAGTTGGTGCGGTGCGGTGCGGTGCGCAAAGTGGTGCGGTATGAATAAAACTTACTGGGTGGGTTTGGTGCTCTTATTTAGGTGAGGTGAGGTGTGTAATATCTTTTACTTTCTGAAAAAAAAAATCATTCAAAATCTTTTTAGGCGTTTCTCAAAGATCACTTTTTTCCATATCAGCTGACAAAAATAAAAAACGAAGAAGTCTATTGTGTTGAAAATTTCCAGCTATTTATATATATATATATATATATATATATATATATATATATAGGAAGAGTAGTAGTATATACATATATATATATATATATATATATATATATATATATATATATATATATATATATATATAGGCGAAGATTCTCACGAAGTTTTATTCTGATTGAAAAACGTGGGTTGGTGTCAGACAAGTTTGAAGTGATGACCTTGAAATTATTTTTTGAAATTTTGAAATTCAAATTGAATATTTGATGTTTCCAATATTTTTTTTATTGAATTTCAAAGGCAAATGATTATATCTTTTTGATCACACTTTATTCTAGAACTTTCGTTAAAAAATTATTGAATTATCTTAAAAAATAAAGTTTTTATATGGTTTTCAGTTGACGGTAAAAATTCAGAACTTGCCTTCCCCCCCCCTAAATCCTAAACCATGAAGTCTATTGAAACGAAATAAACAGAAATACATAGAGTAATAGTTCCTTTTTAAATAAAAAGTACTCATTTCACGATTGATAGAAACTGTAATTTCGAGTAAAGGATCACCTTAAGCCCCGCCTTCAAGCGTGCGTCATTCTAACTTTCCGAAAATCACACTAACACACGCATCGTTCATCTGCAGAATTGTGAAAATTTTAATAATTTATAATAAAAAAAAACGGCAAATTGCTGCCACACAATTAAGCACAAAGATCAAAAGTATGTATCAAAGTGAAGTGTATGTAGCATTTAAGATATTATTAAGGCAGCAAAAATACCAAATAAGATAAGCGGAGCCGACCTAAGTCGAGGCTAGAGTTGAATTTCAGAACAGTGCGGCAGTGATAGCCACGGAGAGAGGCAAAAGAGGGTGATAGTAAGGCAAAGATGCATGAGCCAAATTTGTTAGAATTTAGGAGTATAAGATATATTTTTGTAACAATATAGCAAATAACAGTCGGATAGACTGTTATTCGCTGTATATAACCCTGAGTGGGCTTGCGCGTTCCATAGCAGTGCAGAGAAAGACCAGAGAGGCTGAGCCTAGCGAGAGTTGAAACGGTACCAGCAAATATTCGTAGAATGTGAACTATAAATTCACGATTAGTGCATGCTGTTAATGCGGCGAATAGCAGGTCAAGCTTCAAACTGCTATTTGCCGTATAGACTCCAAGGGGGCATAAACCACATACGCCCGTTTTTCCAGTAGGTTTTAAACACGTAATTTTATGCAAAAATGGCAGCCTACTCTCTCTCTCTCTCTCTCTCTCTCTCTCTCTCTCTCTCTCTCTCTCTCTCTCTCTCTCTCTCTCTCTCTTGCCAAAGAAGCTACGATCCAAAATAAGTTTTATATATATATATATATATATATATAAAATATATATATATATATATATATATATATATATATATATATATATATATATATATATATATATATATATATATATATATATATATATATGTATATGTGTGTGTATGTATGTGTATTTGTGTGTTTATGTGTTTGGGTGTGTGGAATAGATATACAATATATGTGTCTGTGTGAGACTCATATCAAATGTAATGCTGCTTCATGCGAATGTATGCCAGAGAGGATCCTTTTCCTGCCTGTGTATGCATATACAAAACAGCAACACAACTCATGCCAACACTAATCCAAATCCTTATTATATATATATATATATATATATATATATATATATATATATATATATATATATATATATATATATATATATATATATATATATATATATATATATATATATATATATATATATATATATATATATATATATATATATATATATATATATATATATATATATATATATATATATATATATATTGTCACCTTCCGTTTTCTTCTTTCATTTGAATATTGCGCAACCTCACACGTGACCAAAATCTTGTTTTCACTCACTTCAGCGAGTCCGCCATTTTCTGATCGCAAGCAATTTGAATTTCGCTACCTACATTTATGAACTACGTTTTGTTTACCGAAGATATTGTGCCAACACATTTCCAAAGTGATTAGTTATTCAACGCTGCTTCTTTTGGATTTCCTTGTTGCTGTAAAATTCTTCTACAAAACGCATTTTCTCGATTGTAAATTGGGTAAGCCATTTGTGCATCATTTTCTAGACCTAGTTCCTTTATACCATTTTTGACTTCGTGCTAATATTTTATTTCGTGTTCCAGTGCATTTCGATATTTAATAAAAAACATTCAGTGCTTTATAATCTTTAATATGTAATATGTTTATTTAGATTTAAGTAACTTTTTAATATTTTATTGGTTTATATAAATGAATCTATGCAGAAATTTCTTAATATTTTATAATAGTTTCCCCTTAATAGAAAATATAAATTAGTAATAGAAAATGGATTATAAGCGTAACATTTACTTTTCATATTATAATTATTCTCATTGTTATTATTATATTTATTATTATTATTATTATTATTATTGTTATTATTGTTAATTGTTTCAACATTTATTATTTATATGTATTATTATGTTAATACAGATTCTGACCCAGAACGTTGGTTTTCTACCCCAAATACCTGCACAAGTTACACGTAACATTGATGACCTGGAGTGCTGTCGTTCCATCCCAGCCTACCTACCAGTCTTCCTACAGCTACCCTGAACTTTCTCTCGTCTCTCAGAAGGATCCTTACGCATCTACCATCCTGAAGCAGACGCATTTTTTTCATATAATTACGAAAAATATTATTCATTTTTACGATAAAATTTTATATAATAACAGGACAATTTCCTGTCGATTTTGCATTTTTAACTACTTATTTTTACATTATTTTGGCCCGTAAAAGAGGCCCCATATATATTTTTATCATCCTTTGTATACTCATTTGTAATATTTATTGCGTTATTTGGTCCCTGACCACTATTTTCCTCATATTTAGCGCATGCAAATCGCATCTTTAGCATATTTTATTTCGTAATTTTTTTCAAAATATTTTTTACAATCTTGCATTATATCAACATTCATAAAATATGTCACCTCCTGATACTGCCATCACCGAACACATTAATGTAGTAACGCAGCCACCTGCTCCAGACAGGGAAACACCTAACGCTTATACAAGCAAATTTGTGAATAATGACTTAGATTTAACTTTTACATTACTCGAACTTCAGCTCGAGTCAACTAATGAAATTGCCCGCTTTCGGGCACTTTTAAATATTTTACCTGTCCCCATTTTGCAGCGCCTGAAGGACATTTTACCTTCATTGCATTCCCACAACCAGCCCTATACACAACTTAAGTCAGAACTCTTAACCCGTCTCGGAGAAACAGATGCCGAAAAAGTAAAAAAACTTTTGACTGGTGGTTCTCTCGGCGATCGATTACCGTCAGTTCTTTTATCTGACATGCTAAATCTGCTCGATGGCCCTCCAGTGGGTAACTGCATACATATTGTGCGTCATCTCTTCTTACAGAAACTTCCTACAGAAATGCAGCTGCGCTTGGCAACTGTTGATCCAAATTGTTCACTGCAAGAACTTGCCACCTACGCCGACAGAGTTTGCAAAGCGAAACCACTTACGACCGCAGACGTACCTTCCCAAATTTCGCATATCTCGGATTCCACCAGCAATGCTAACCTAACACCAGCGACTCTTTCGCATGAGAGTGAGTCAGTTAACGCAATTCGCTTACCTCCGCCCACTGAAAATGCTTACATCATGTCACAACTTCAAGTGTTACAAAACACTATCATGGATTTAACTAACAGAATTCGCACACTGGAAACGCGTTCCACTGTTCCTCCTCCTTACGTTCCTCCTCTCTTTCCTGTAGCACAACAACATCCTTATCCTCAACATCCTTATCCTCAACCTCAACAACATCCTTATCCTCAACCTCAACAATATCCTCATCCTCAATCCTCTCATCATCCTTATTCACAACCTCCTTCATATCCTCAGCCTCCCCCCAATGCTTCAAACACTTATTCTGCATCTGCTCCTGCTCACAATTATGGTCATATTTCTCGCTCTCCAACTCAGCAACGACGTTCATATCGTCGCTCACCTACTCCCTCACGTCAGTTCGCTCCTTCTCCAGTTACTTCTCAGGCCCTAGTTCAGTTTCCGACACATAACCAGCAAGGTATTTGTAGAAACCACCAACGTTTTGGCGACCAAACACGGTCCTGTCTTAAGCCTTGTGCTTTCGAGAATTTAAACTCCAACACCACTCCGTAAATACGCTTGGGGTGGTCTCAAAAGCGTCAAACCTACTTTGTGTTTACGATCCCTCCACCAAACTATCTTATCTCGTAGATAGTGGGAGCTCAATTTCAGCAGTACCACGTTCCATCCTCCAGAAAACTCTTGCTCCAGAAGCATCGGGCCTTTTACGCGCCGCCAACGGTACTACCATCAACACTTATGGTACTAAACGGCTCCATTTAACACTCTCGTTCCGTCGTGACTTTATATGGGACTTCACGATAGCCGATGTCACTTTACCAATAATAGGTGCCGACTTTCTGTCACACTTCAACCTTCTTGTTGACATGAATCACAACCGCATCATTGATTTTGAAACACACTTCTCATCCGCTTGTATCCGTGCATCTGCATCCATCAGCGGCATACATCTTTCTCCATCCAATAATATTTTTGAATCATTATTAATTACCGATTTTCCTGAACTTCTTTCTCCAGTCTCCAAGTTTCCTCCAGTGAAACACAATGTCGTTCATCACATTGAAACTTACGGCAGACCTCCATTCTCTCACGCCCGACGTCTTGCACCGGACAAACTCAAAGCAAAGTTAGAGTTTGAATCTCTCTTAGAGAAGGGCATCATCCGACCTTCAAAGTCCGACTACGCCTCCCCCTTGCACATGGTACTCAAACCTAATGGAGACTACCGCCCCACCGGCGACTATCGCTGCCTAAATGCGATCACCCGCCCGGACCGTTATAATGTGCCTCATTTACAAGACTTCACATCCCACCTCTCTGGTTGTACTATCTTCACAAAGGTCGACTTAATTTCCGCCTTTTTCCAAATTCCCGTGAACCCTGACGACATCCATAAGACCGCCATTATCACTCCCTTCGGTCTTTACGAATTTCTTCGCACGCCATTCGGTTTAAGAAATGCAAGTCAATCATTTCAACGTCTTCTAGACTCAGTCTTACGCGGTTTACCCTTCGTCTTCGCTTACATAGACGACTTATTGATTGCCAGTGCTTCTCCAGAAGAACACACATCACATCAACTTGTTCTTCTTACCACCCGATCCGAATTTGGTCTATGTTTCAACTATTGTCACTCCTTTGCCAGCTACTTCAGCGCCCCACGCTGCGACTACACCGCCTCCTGCTCCAATGCAGACTTCACTTCCTCCTGCTCCAATACAGACTTCTCCTCCGACTCCGGAACCTATTCGGACTCAAACCTCACCGCCTTGTCAACCTCGTTCCAAGTCGCGTTATGGACGATCACTACGCCCGGTTGTACGATTTACACCTTAATTCCTCACGACACTCCATTGTTCGTCGGGGAGCCATGTCACCTTCCGTTTTCTTTTTCTTTCATTTGAATATTGCGCAACCTCACACGTGACCAAAAATCTTGTTTTCACTCACTTCAGCGAGTCCGCCATTTTCTGATCGCAAGCAATTTGAATTTCGCTACCTACATTTATGAACTACGTTTTGTTTACCGAAGATATTGTGCCAACACATTTCCAAAGTGATTAGTTATTCAACGCTGCTTCTTTTGGATTTCCTTGTTGCTGTAAAATTCTTCTACAAAACGCATTTTCTCGATTGTAAATTGGGTAAGCCATTTGTGCATCATTTTCTAGACCTAGTTCCTTTATACCATTTTTGACTTCATGCTAATATTCTATTTCGTGTTCCAGTGCATTTCGATATTTAATAAAAAACATTCAGTGCTTTATAATCTTTAATATGTAATATGTTTATTTAGATTTAAGTGACTTTTTTATATTTTATTGTTTTATATAAATGAATCTATGCAGAAATTTCTTAATATTTTATAATAGTTTCCCCTTAATAGAAAATATAAATTAGTAATAGAAAATGGAGGTAATTAAACATTTACTTTTTTTTTTTTCAAAATGAAAATTATAAAAAGAAAAAGATATGTTTTCCTAATTGTTCAATTTGGTTTTTTTTTAAGTTTAATTTTATTTAATTTTTTTAATTTAATTTAATTATTATTTTTAAATTTTTTTATTCATTATATTTTATTATTGTTATTGTTATCAACATTTATTATTATATGTATATTATGTTAATACAGATTTTCTGACCCAGAACGTTGTTTTCTACCCCAAAATACCTGCACAATACACTAACAAATATATAATTAATTATATAATATATATATATAATATATAATATATATATATATATATAATATATATATATATATATATATATAATAATATATATATATATATATATATACCTAGTATATATATTTTATATAAATAATATATATATATATATATATATATATATATATATATATATAATATATATATATATATAATATATATATATATATATATATATATATATATAATATATATATAGACATAAGAAGACGCAGAATCCAATCTAGAGTGTCCCATTCAAACCCCATAAAATTTAAGAATTAAGAAAATAATTTAAAATAATTAATGTAATTAATGAATATAATTTATAATTAAGAAGCCACATGGGCTACCTAGACTGTCCCAGTCCCAACAATTTTAATAATAATTAAGAATAACTAATTATAAAGCCGCATGGCCCTCGAGAAATGGTCCCAGTCAACCATTAGAAATTAATAAATAAGAATAATAATTCAGAAGCCGCATGGCCTATCTTAAGACTGTCCCAGTCAACCCCATAATAATTAATAATTTAAAAATAATAATTAAGAACTGCATTAACACCCTAAGAGTGTCCCATCAACCCATAATTTATATAAAAAAAATCTTAAGAAGCCGCATGGTCTATTTTAGACTGTGTCAACCAATAAAATAATAATTAAGAAGCCCATTGGCCTTCTAGAATGTCCCAGTCAACCCATAATATATAATAAATAAGAATAATATTAAGAAGCCGCATATGCCTATCTAGACTGTCCCAGTCAACCAATAATAATTAATAATTAAAAATAATATAAAAAGCCGCATTGACCCCTCTAGTATGTCCCATCAACTCATAATAAATAGAATAATACTTAAGAAGCTGTCCCAGTCAACCAATAAAAAATTAATAATTAGAAGCCTCAATGCCACTCTAGAATGTTCCAGTCAACCATAATAAATAATAAATAAAATATTACTTAAGAAGCAGCATGGTCTATCTAGACTGTCCCAGTCAACCGAAAATATTAATATAAATATAATAATTAAGAAGACACATTGATCCCTCTAGATTGTCCAGTCAAACCATAATAAATAAGAATAATAACTAAGAAGCCGCATGTCCTTTTTAAGACTGTTCCAGTCAACAAATAAAAATTAATATATTGAAAATAGAGCCCCTCTGAATGTCCCAGTCAACCATAAAATAAGAATAATTTTTAATAATAATTATGTAATTAATGAATAGTATTTATAATAAGAAGCCACATGGAAACCTAGACTGTGCCAGTCAACCAACAAAAATTTAAAAAAAACAAGAATAAATAATCAGAAGCCGACAGGGGCTATCAAGACTGTCCCAGTCAAAAAACAAACAATTAGTAATTAAGAATAAACTTAATTGTTAATTATTATGGTGACTGCGGACAGTCTAGATAGGCCTCCATTTTGGCTTCTGAAGTATTATTCTTATTTATTATTATTATGGAGACTGGGACATTCTAGAGCCAAGCGGACTTTTTAATTATTCAATCTTAATTATTAATTATTGTGGTTGACTGGACAGTCTAGTAGCCCATGTGGATATTAATTATAAATACATATTCATTAATACATAATATTATTAAAAATTATTTTTAATTCTAATTTTAGGGTTGACTGGGACATATCTAGAGGCCAATGAGGGAAATACTCAATGATAATTTTTATGGTCAGACTGGACAGTCTAAAAAAG
>JABUQX010105011.1:0-10000 GCA_015478945.1 Trachelipus rathkii | reverse complement strand
TTAGGGAAGAGGTTTAAGGGAGGGATGGGAATGATAGAGGGAATGGTGAGAAAGATGGGGGAATATTTAGAGATTATGAATGAATTGGGTGAAGAGATTGAGAGGTTTTTCAGAGGTGAGGATGGGAGGTGAAAGAGACGGAAGAGATTATGGAAATACAAATGAAGAAATTATAGGGCGGTAACTTAAAGGAAAAAAAAGGAAATCCACAGGTCTAGATGCGTGTGAGATGGAAATGTTACAGATGGAGACAGAGGGTGGAAGGTAATGGCTGTATATTATATAATTTATTTGAGGAAGGAAGAGGTCCATAGAATTGGGAGATGGTTGTTGGTTCCCCTGTATAAAGGAAAAGGGGATAGGATGGAGTGTGGTAATTATAGAGGTATTTGTCTTTTGAGTGTAGTAGGGAAAGTGTATGGGAGAATCCTAATTGAGAGGGTGAGAGATTTAACGGAAGAGAGAATGGGGGAAGAACAAGGAGGATTTAGGATGGGAAGGGGATGTGTGGATCAAGTATTCACAATGAAGATGCTTGTGGAGAAAGGTTTAGAAAGGAAAAGGGAAGGTTATGGGTGTTTTTAATCTGAGAAAGCATATGATAGAGGAAGAGGGGTGAATTATGAGGGTGCTGGAGGAACATGGAGTAGGGGAAATTAAGTAAAGGTATTAGGGCCTTTTATAGGAATATCAGAATGTGTGTGAGAGTATTAGAAGGAGAGTGAGATGTTTGGAGTGGAGAGAGGGTTGAGACAAGGATGTGTAATGTCGCCGTGCTTTTCAATTTATTTATGGAGAGTGTTGCAGAGCAATGATGAGGAAGGGAGAGGTGGAATTGATGGATAGGGGTGATAGATGGGAAGTAAACATGATACTATTTGCGGATATACTACCTTGGTGGCGAAGGATTCAGAAGGGTTGTAGTATGGTGAAGGAATTTGAGAGAGTGTGTGGACAAAAAGGTCTTAAGATAAATCCAGGAAAAAGTGTTAGTGTTTGAGGAGGAGGAAACAGATGAGGGATGGGTTAAGATTTGAGTAGGAGGTGATACTGGAAAAGTAAAGTTTTCAGATATTTAGGGATGGATTTGGGTAAGGAAAGAGGGATGAAGGAAGAGATAGATCATAGAGTAGGAGAAGGAATGAGGGCATTGAGTGGTCTGAGGGAATTATGAGGGGGATTTATCACAGAAAGTTAATATAAGTATGTTTGAAAAAATTGTGTCTCCACGTACTTATATGTTTAAAATTTGTGAATGCTAGGTCCAAGAAGAAATTAGAAGTGTTTGAGATGAAAGGTTGAAGCGTTTGTGTTTAGAAAGATGAAGAGGATTAGGAATAGTAATTATATGAGAGAGATTGATTGGAAGAATGTTTGGTGATAAGACGAGTAGGAATGTTAAGATGTTTGGACATCTGGAGCAGAATGAGGAGCAGATGTGGTTAGAGAGTTTGGAGGCGGAGGGGATAGAAGGAAAGGAATATATTCTAGATGATATTATTAGGTGGATGATGGAATAAGGAAATGTTGGAGAGAGAGGCATGAGGGAAGAAGGTAGGTGTTGGCGAAGATAGAATGGAATAGATTTGTGTGAGGCGAGATGAAGGATAATATTATAGGAAGCTGCAACGTACCACCTACCCCGCTTTTTGCGTGAATTAGTGCTTGTAAAATAATAATAAAAATAGTATATAGTATATATAATATATATATATAATATATGTATATATATATATATATATTTATAGAATATATATGAGTAAAATAATATATATATATATATAATATATATATATATATAAATATATATATATATATATATATAATATTAAGTATATATATATATATAGTTAATATATATATAATATATATATATATATATATATATATATTATATATATATATATATAGGATATAGATATATATATATATATAATAAAATGACATAAGATAGACGCAAATCCAATCTAGAGTGTCCCTTTCAACCCATAAAAATTAAGAATTAGAATAATTTTATATAATAATAGATTGTAATTAATAAATTAGTGAAATTATTAATTAAAAAAAGCCGCAATGGCCTACCTATAGCGTCCAGTGCAACCAACAATAGATTAATTAATTTAAGAATAATAATTAAAAAAGCGCATTCGCCCCTCTAGAATGTCCCAGTCAATTCAAAATAAATTAATAAATAAGAATAATAATGCAGAAGCCGCAGGGCCTTATGATAGACTGTTCCCATTCAAGCCATAGTTAATAAAATTAAGAATAATAATTAAAAGCTGCATGAACCCTCTAGAATGTCCCAGTTAACCCATTAATATTATAAGAACAATACTAAGAACCGCCATGGTAATATTTAGACTTCAAAAGGCAACATAAAAATTAATAATTAAGAACCGCATTGACCACTCTAGAATATTCCAGTCAACCCATAATAATAATAAGTAAGAATAATACTTAAGAAGCCGTATGGCCCTATCTAGACTGTCCCATCAACCCAATAAAATAATTAATAATTAAAAATAATAATTAAGAAGCGCAATTGACACCTCAGAATGTCCCAGGTCAAACTCATAATAAATAAGAATAATACTTAAAAGAAGCCGGTCCTTTTTTGACTTTCCCAGTCAACCAAAAAATATTAATAAAATAAGAATGCGCATGGCCCCTCTAGAATTCCATCAACCCATAATTAATAATAAAATAAAAAAATAAATATTTAAGGGCAGCATGGGCCTATCTAGATTGTCCCAATATAAAAAAATAATAATATAATTAAAAATAATAATAAAAGGAAGCCACACATTACATTAATCCCTCTAAAATGTCCCAGTCAACTCAAAATAAATAACAATAAACTTAAGAAGCCGCAGGTCCTTTTTAGACTTCCATGTAAAAACCATAAGAATTAATAATTAAAGCCTCATTGTCCTCTAAATGTCCCAGGCAACATAAAAATTTAGAAATTAAGAATAATTTTAATTAATAATTAATAAATTAATGAATAGTATTTATAATTAGGAAGCCACATGGGCCTACCTAGACGTCCCAGTCAACCAAAACAAAAATTAATAAATAAGAATAAAAATTCAGAAGCCGCAGCCTATCTAGGCTGTCCCAGTCAACCCATAAATAATAATTAAAATAAATTATCTTAATTATAATTATTATGTTGACTTGGACAGCAAGATAGCCCATGCGCTTCTGAAATTATTATTCTGATTTATAGTTATTATGGATTGACTGCGACATTCTAGAGGGGACTGCGACTTCTTAATTATTATTCTTAATTAAATTAATTATTGTGGTTGACGTAGACAGTGTATGTAGGCCCAAGGCTTCTTAATTATAAATGCTATTCATTAATACATTACATTATTATTAAAAAATTATTCCTAATTCTTCATTTTTTTTTTGTTGACCCGGACATTCCAGAGCCAAATGCGCTTCTCAATATTAATTTTATTGGTGACTGGACAGTCTAAAAAGGACCAGCGGCTTCTTAAGTATTATTCTTATTATAATGAGTTGACTGGACATTCTAGAGAGATCAATGTGGCTTAATTATTATTTTAATTATAATTATTATCATAATTATCAGTCTAGATAGGCCCATACGACTTCTTAAGTATTATTCTTATTTATTATTTATTATAGTTTGACTGGGACATTCTAGGGGCCAATTGCTGTTATTTAATTGATTAATTTTTATTTGTTGACTGGGACAGTCTAAAAAAAGGGACCATGCGGCTTCTTATTATTCTTATTATTATGGGTTGACTGGGACATTGTAGAGATGTCAATGCAGCTTCCTAAATATTATTCTAAATTAATAATTAAGAAGCTTCATTACCTCTGTATAATGTCCCAGTCAACCCATTAAAATTAAGAATTAAAAAGCCGTATGGTCCTTTTTAAACTGTCCCAGTCAACAAATAATAAATAATAGAAGCCGCATGGGCCTATCTTGAATGTCCCAGTCAACACATAATAAATAATAAAATAAAGAATGAATACTTAAGAAGCAGCATAAAGCCTATCTAGACTGTCCTAGTCAACCAATAATAATATATATAATTAATAATAAAATAATAAAGAAAACCGCATTGACGGCTCTAGAATTCACAGTCAACTCATAATAAATATGGCAATAATATTTATTAAAGCTACGATGCGTCCTTTTTAGTA
Source organism: Trachelipus rathkii (assembly GCA_015478945.1). Taxonomy (NCBI): domain Eukaryota; kingdom Metazoa; phylum Arthropoda; class Malacostraca; order Isopoda; family Trachelipodidae; genus Trachelipus; species Trachelipus rathkii. The sequence continues at coordinate 5,809 of JABUQX010105011.1, read as the reverse complement.
ACCGATACCAAACTGCAACAAAAAAATAAATATTATAATGCATTGGCCCCTCTAGAATGACTGAGAGTCCCAGTAACTCATAATAAAAATCAAAAAATAATAAAAATAAACTTAAGAAGCCGCATGGCCTATCTAGACGTCCCAGTCAACAATAATAATTAATAATTTAAAAATAATATTTAAGAAGCCGCATTGACCCCTCTAGAATATCCAAGTCAACTCATAATAAATAAGAATAATAACTTTGAGAAGCCGCATGGTCCTTTTAAAACTGGCCCAATTAAACAAATAAAAAATTAATAATAAGAAGCCGCTGGCCCTCTAGAATGTCCCAGTCAACCATAATAAATCAATAAATAAGAATAATACTTAGAAAGCCGCATGGTCCTCTATAACGTCCCAGTCAACCAATAAATAATATATATATAATTAATAATTAAAGATAATAGCTAAGAAGCCGCATTTCAGAATATCACAGTCAAACTCATAATAATAAGAATAATATTTAAAGAAGCCGCTGTCTTTAATGTCCCAGTCAACCCAAAAAAATTAAGAATTAAGAAGCCACATGGCCCTATCGAGAGTCAAAGTCAACTCATAATAAAAATCAAATAATAAATAAGAATAAATCTTAAAGAAGCCGCATGCCTATCTAAGACTTTCCCAGTCAACAATAATAATAATAATAAAAATTAAATATTAAAACCGCATTGACCCCTCTAGAATGTTCCCAGTCAACTCATAATAAAAATAAGAATAATACTGAGAATCCGCATGGTCCTTAAGAAATTCCTTACACAATAAAAATAATAATTAAGAAGCCTGCATGGCCCCTCTAGAATGTCCCAGTCAACCCCATAATAATAAATAATAAATAAGAATATATTTAAAAGCCGCATGGCCTATCTAGACAACTTCACACCTATTCTTATCCTCAAAGCCAAAAATCCACCTCCTCGTGCTTTACGTTGCGCCCTCTTCAGCATATCTGTCTTTTTTAATAAGGGTCTAAAAATGTAGACAATATTCAAATACGGCCTAACAATATTTATTATACGACCATTATACAAAAATAATATAATAATTAGTCTATCTGCATTAAATTTCAAATTTTTAACCCTATGCCCTAGCTCTGGGTTCAAATCTTACAATGGAAACAATGAACAGCAACACTAAAGAATGTTAACTTACGGGTTACATTGCCAATAGTTTGTTGAAAATTGAAAAAATATATATTAAAAACTTCATAATATATATAGTTTTTTTTTTAATATTTTTTATTTCTATTGAAGGTAAAATACTTTAAATATACAAAAAAATAAAAATAATAAAAAAAAAATATAAAAAATAAAAAAAAACAAAAAATCAATAAAATCAAAGAATCATGATTTATTTATAAAAAAATCAAAAAAAAAATCAATTGATTTTTTAATTTGATTTTTTTCGTGCATATATATATATGGTATATATATAATATTATATATATATTATAATATATATAGAATATATATATATATATATATAATATATAATATATATATATTATATATAATATATATATATAGTATATAGAATATTATATAATATATATATATATACTATATATATAATATCACTCAACTTTGCCCCTAAATGAAATCCTGCTTACGCCAGTATATGAATATATATATATATAATAATATATATATATATATTATATAGATATATGTATATATATATATATATATATTAATATAATATTATATAATATAATATATATAATATATAATATATATAATTTTATACAGTTGTCACCACCACTCACGCGCAGAGCCCTATTCAAGGAAAGGTGTTTCATGCCTCAGAAGTCACCAACTAACGCAAATCACGCAGATGAGCACAGACGCAGGCTTTGAAGTGAGGGAGATAAATTCAGCAGGAAACACAGAAGATGAAGAGAATTCCACAGAACAGATGTGGCAGGAAAGAAGAAGTACCGCAGCGAAACTAACCTGGAGTTACCAAAATCCACACAAAACTCATGCGCAGAACAGCACCCCTTGTGCTACGAGGCGTCGTAAAGGTGGTGTACGCGAGTGATAAGTTCCCTCGAGCACATTGCCGCTGCGACCCGGTAGTCAAGAAATAAAGCACCAGCATCGCGCCCGCAAAGATAGAGATCAAGTGAAGTGGAAAGTACGGAACAGTTAATAAGTCTTTTGGCCTTTGACTCGACCCTATCCAAAAAGCCGGGTGAACCAGAGCCCCCTCAGATATGAGACAGTAAACTCATAAAAAGGCGTCGACCCTTGTATAACGGAGTACTGAGAAGAAGAAAAAAAGTCTCGCAGTCTAAACAGCACTCCCAGTTTCTTTGAGCCGCCCTAGCAACCTTGTATGTGAGGTTCCAGCATTTTTTTGTTTATTTAAGGCGAAGGATGTTCATATTGTCAACAGAGAGACGAGAGAACCGTCAAAGGATAGGAAAGTTAGAAGGTGTTTAGAGAGGGAGATTTGTAAGAGTTGAGTTTTCAAAGAATTAAATTTCACAAGGTTGAGACGACCCACCCGGAAATTCAATCCAGATCAGCGAGAATAGAATAGAATCGGAAAAGAGGCAATTCTAAAGTAAAAGAGGGCAGATTGAAATGATGAAAATTGAAGGGTCGATCATCGCATACGAGTGATAGATAGATGTGTACAGTGAGAAGATCATTAATGAAAAGTAAGAATAAAGAGGAGATAAGACAGAACCCCGAGGAACACCACAATGAACAGAAAAAAGAAGAAGAAAATCGCCTTCAACAACAAGCCGCATATTGAGCGATTGAGAGAAAGCTAGACATAATAAGCAAGAGAGGAGGAACCAAAGGAAGGGACTTGGAGAGCAGGACGCGGCCACACCGGTAACAAAGCTTGGATATGCAAGCACACCACGCAAGGTCTCCCCAAGTTCCTAAGGCGGAAAACCATAAATTCAGTAAGATAGGAAAGTATATCGCCAGTAGAACCCGAAGCGCCGAAAGCCGTACTGCGATCGGAAAGAAGTGAATGAATTCCAGATGATCTAAGGAAATGCAGAGTGAGAAGTTTCAAAAGATCTTAGATAAGAATACAAGTGAGAGCTAGATAGTTAGAAAGATCAGAGCGGCTTCTTTTTTCGGAACAGGTTGGACATGTGCGGCTTCCAAACACTGAGGAAAGTGTTAGTATTGAGACATAGAGAATAAAGTTCGAGGGGAGGGGCCAGCACGAAAGCACCAGTCCCTCAAACACGGAGGAATCATCCGGGCCACCCGCCTTCCTAACCTTCATAGATTTCAGGAGTCCATGCACTCGATTCAAATGTAATCACAGGTTAAAAGGCATAGGACACCTGAAGGAAAGGAGAGAAGAGAATGCCAGAACGGTCCAGGGTTGATTAGAGAAAATAGGAACCAAGAGATTGGCCTTTCAGTTGGAGAATAGCAACAGAAACATCAGATCGAATAAGAGAGAAAAGGATGATTACAGAAGATTGTTAAATGTTTTTTGCAAGAGTCAGAAAGATATTTCATAGAGAGCCTAGGAGTACGCACTTTTCGTTTGATGAAAGTCGCTTTGGCTCGTTGAAGCAGTATTCCCTGCAACGATTTTCTAGCTGAATGAAAATTAGCTAGATGATAGGAGAACGAGAATTTTTCCAACCCCCCCGATACGAACTGTCTCTAGCCTGAATGGCAGATAACAAGCACGATCGAACCATGATTATGAGGAGAGAAAGATTTAGCGAAGAAGAATGAACCTGCGCATCCCATCAACGATTACAGCTCCCACCTTATCAGCAGAAACTGAAGCGTTACGAGTCATAAGCAGTCAGTCAATTCATATAGCGTAAAACGACGCCCAGGCCCCCAATCGACCCGATCAAAGGCCCAGAAAAAAACCGCTATGCAGGATGACTGTTGAGAGAAAGTTATTAAAATTAAGATATAGGTTGTGGTCAGATTACAAATAGGAGCGAAATGGTGTATTTATAGAGAGAAGACTAGTGTGAAACATAGTCAAGTGATGTTCAGAATTTGTTGCGACGATCCCGAATGTGTGTGTTCTTAATTAGTTGCTCAGATCGTTGAGAATGCTGAAATTCGGCCTCCTCCCCGCCTAAATCAGTATGAGAGACCCCCCAACCATCAGTATTTGTGCATTGAAAATCCCCCAAATAGAGGAAACCTCGTATTTGATGAGAAATATACAGTCTCGTGTAAAGTAGAAAGATATTCAAAAAAAGCGTGAAAATCTGTTCTGTTAGGAACAAGCAGAAACACAATTGTAGTAGAAGGAAGAAAATTTTAAGCCACAGAGAATATTCGATAGAGAATCGAATCTCGAGAACTGTTACAGGAGTGTTATGTTACATAGGCCATACCCACCCCCCCCCCATTCAGACGGAAACTAGAAATAATTATAGTTGGACATATTAAAAGAGTAGAGGATGAATCCTAGCCATCGCGGTCTCAGGACAGAGCAAAAAGTTAGGTTAGAGTTAAGAGGTGTATTCCACGATGTAGAGTTAGATTGCAAGCACGGATTTAGTAAATCGATAGTAGCCCGCCCCTGTGCAAATCCCCATCGTACATGCAAGACAAACACCAACAATATAATATATATATAATAGTAATATAATATAATATATAATATATATAATTATAATATATAATATATATATATATAGATATATATATATATATATATAATATAATAATATATATATATATTTTATATATATATATAATATAATATATATATATATAAGATATATATATATAATATATATATTATATATATATATATATAATAGATATATATATATATATATATATATATATATATAATATATATTTCTATATATATAATATATAATAATATATATAAGCTATATATAATAATCAGGATGGCATGGAAAAAATCAATTGATTTTTTCAACTGTTTTTTTCACTTGATTTTTTGCTCAAAAAATCATGATTTTTTGCTTGTTTTGATTTTTTTTTTATATATAATTTTAAATTTTTTGGATATTATAAAATATTAATTCAATAAGAAATAAAAATCAGAATTAATAATATCATAGCAAGACTAACTCTGCTTCAAATTTCTACACTATAAAAACGTCAACAAAAGATCATGTTTTAAACATGCTTCTTTTATTCTGAATGAATATATTATCATTATTACAAAATAATACTCTTTAGTGTTGCTGATTCATTTTTTCATAGACTATAAGCCCTATTTTAAGATTTTGAACTCAGATATAGGCCTTGAGTTAAAAATAATACTTTATCGAACTTAAAAAAAGTTTGTTACAAATTATATTTCGGCGTGACGTCACGAGTCTCAAAAAATAAAAAAAATCCAAAAAAATTCAAAAAAATAAAATATTTTTTCTCAAAAAAATCCCCCAACCCTGCTATATATATATAATAAGCAAATGATTATAGATTATAGATATATATATATATTATATATATAATATATATATATATATAATATAATATATATAATATATATAGTATATATATATATAATATATATATATATATATAAGATAATATATATATATAATATATATATATATATATATAATTATATATTATAACTATATATATATATATATATATAATTATATATATATATATATATATATATATATTATATATATATATATATATATAATATAGGTCACAAGATGACAGATGTCAATAAATAACGTGACAATTCCCGGTATTCTTTTATTCAAAACACAAAATAAAATTAACCAAATTGTCTAGGGTATGATTTCACAACGTAACCT
>JABUQX010105010.1:17500-52892 GCA_015478945.1 Trachelipus rathkii | reverse complement strand
AATTTCGTTATTAATTTGCCTCATAGCAAAGGTATAGTAAAATTTAATAATAATTTTGTATAAATAAAAGTTTGTTTTTATATTGCTAACTAACGTAACTTACCATAACTGTACTTAACATACACATAGTTATATTAACTTACACGTAACGAAACTTATTAATTTATTTCACTTTCCATTGTTTTTACAACTAAACATGCAAAACACGCTATATTACTTAGTTATATAAAAAAGTTATATAAATATATAAGGAAAGAACAGTGTCAGACTCGTTCTCACTATGCGCGTCGCCCGTTCAACATTTATGTTCGATACGTACTTATGTAAAAATTGACTTCAGCTCTCTATGGACATCAGATACTCGACTGAGCCATAGTATATATATATATATATTATAGGTATATACTTTTATATAAATAGTATATATATATATTATGGTATATTATATATATATATAGTTATATTAATATATATATATATATAATATATATATTATATATACTATATGATTATCTGATCCACATCCATGATACAATATCCGATTGCCATTGATCGAACCCGAACACATTTCTTGAAAGTAATAAACTGTGTAGGGTCAAATTTAAAATCAGTAATAGTTTAAACATAGTTTTAACAATTTATTACTAAAAAAGTTTAAATCTTTTATATATTAACCTAACGTAACTAACATAACCTTACTTAACGTAATTTAATTTTTATATTTTATAATATATATTGAGTATTTTGGGCAATTCGATAGCGCAGACTAATGGACAAGAACCGGGGTGGATATATAAAGATATATATAATATTTAGTACACATGTCATATACATATACTTATATTATATATTATATATTATAATATATATATATATATAATATATATATATATATATATATATATATTAATATATATATATAATTATATTATACTATTATATTTGTAATAAATATATAATTATGTATAATATTATACTCACTATTATATATATACTAATATATATATTAATTTATATATTATATATATATATATAATATATATATTTAGATATATATAATATTATAAATATTATAAGAGGGTATATGATTATTTTTAATAATAGTATATATATATAGTATATATATATATATATAATATATATATATTATATGATTTATATTATAATATATACTATAATATATATATTATATATATAAATATATATATAGTATATAGGGTTACTATATATGTATAATGAATATATATATACTATGTATAGATATATATATATATATATTATTATATATATATATATATATATATATATATATATATATATATTTTTATTTTATATATATAGTATAATATTATAATATATAGTATTTATATATATATATATATATATATATAATATCATATAACCCGAGTAGTAAAAAGTTACTGGATTCGCCTATAATATACTATAATATATAATATACATATATATTATATTTTAATACTATATTATAATATATTATATTTTATAATATTAATTAATATATATCAGTATATTAATATATATAATATATAATTTATTATTTTATAATATATATTAATTATATTATATATATATATATATACATATTAAATATTTATATAATAATGATTATATTATATATACTATTAATAATATATATATATACTATAGTATTATATTAACTAATATATATAGGTATCTATATATATCTGAGATGAGGAGGAAGAAGAGATTAAGAAGAGAGAACAAGAGAGTGAAGAGAGAAGAGAGAGAGAGAGAGATGAATTACACAAACTGGAACACTATATAGTTTCAAATCATCACAATCAATCTAGAAGTATTTATTTTACCCACTATATGAATCTTGGTAAATTAAAAATATAGCATATATGAATACGTATAATTGTTAAAGACGCGGTGGGCGCAAGGAGATATTGTTCGCCTCAAACCTTCCCTCCGCAATATGGTTTTGGTACGAACGGCATTAACTTATGGGTATCTCTTCTGGTGACGTCATATTACGATGACGGACTCGACATCTAACAATTTTTACACCATGGCTTGTCTTCTCAATACTTATGACTCTTGAGATATATATAATATATGCCATGGCCTTCACACTTTATCTCATCTCTGACGAAACAAATCGAATCCGAGAGGTTCATTTACTAACCTACTTCCGTCGAGAGATTCCCCTCCCCTCCCCTACTAGTCTATTAACTGATATTGTAACAATTATCCGATACGATACTATAATTTCTCTCGCTCTATTCCTACACTCTATATATAAATAATATAACTCAACCCATAATAAAGCGTACACGTTTTATATTAGTTCTCTCTCTATGTATATTCAAGAGCTCCCTAGTTTCTGTATATACCTTCGAGCTTAAGCTCTCTCGGGATATACCCTCGTTTTCAAATTCCTTCAGGATATATATATTGAGCTCCACTGTTTTATTTCAAACACAGTATTATTAGATCCTCGTTCTATGACTACTTGATCTCTCACACGTCTTAACCTCATCATATAATAGCGAAGATTTGAAAGTCTCCTAACTCACCTTAGATACCTTTGATACATCCTCGAGAATGCAGACATTATCCATTAAACTTCCGTTTAGAATCGACATCAGAGATTTGCCTGCTCTATCATTATTTCCTTATATCTTCCTGCTTTTTCTATATAGAGATAACATTTGGCTCTTTCATGACTTATATCTATATCTATAATTTCAAAAGGATAGAGAAGACAAGAAGGTTCAACTTAAAAACTCTCCAAATTGTAGTTAATTCTTTAGAAACATTTTGCATCATCACACTTAGCTTTGTTTGAGAGATAAACTAGTTTCATAAATTCTAATACCAATGGATGTAGCCTCTGAGAATTTTTCGCACGCTAGAAATTCGACTCGTGATGGGTGCCGAGCTCTACGGCGTGGTTGATGATTATTTTTTGACTGTATGTTTATCTTGATTTCACATTAAGAGATACTATTCAACTTACTGAGTCGGTTGGCAAAACGAGGCAAAAATAACAACACAAGACTACACGTTTTTTTCCGGGAAAAAACGATTTTTTCATTAAAAAAACACAGCCTGAAAAAACAAGTAAAAATTTGCTCTCTATATTATTCATTCGCTTATCTCTCTACAATTAAGTTGTGGCACCTATTACAATATCGATTGAACAATTATATTATACAATTTTTAAAAATATAATATGCTCTCATTTGGACATTTTTTGGTTCTATTTTCCAACAAGGTGGAAGCCCTCGAGTTGTGGTTCAAAAATTTTTATGACTGCTATTTACTCATACTCTCTTTATGTTCTTAAAATAACCTACCCATAGAACTTATTTCGATATCTCATCAATAATTGGTTTAAATGCGAATTCCTAGTTCTACATCGTATTTCCTTGAGCGCTCTGTACTTCCACGCTATCCAGATATGTTATCATAATTTTTTAATCAGAATATTAGCAATGGACTCATACTAGACTCTATATGTGTCTGAGAATGACTGTACTTTTTAGAAAGACATGAACAAGGCCTAGGAGCAACCGGCACCACTAGCCGCATGAAATGATAGCTCTCTTCGATATGTCTCCACGCTAAATAATGTACCACCGATGCATAAACTAGTATTTACTTGATCTAAATCAAACTTACGAACTAGAGAAACCAATTCACATGCATATAATGGCTATTGACCATAGCAGAGAGATAATGATTACTGCTATCTAAACGCTATACGATCTCAGACACTCTAACAGATCCCACCCTATTACTAGCCCCCGCTCCTTCACCACTGTCAATCTCACAACGAATACTATACGACTGAGATATCAGAAACATTATCAGTCAAATCAATTAAATGTGGCTATCACGCTGAGAGCAAGTGATAAATGAGCTTGACGAGTAGTCACAGCACAGTAGTCCGTAATCAGTAGTGACTGGGGTTCCTGGGGAGTGGGGACTAAGTGGATCCTAGTCGGCAGATAAAAATAGTTTGATATTACCTCCAAAGCCAGACAATATAATTAATGTTTATGGCTTCATTCATGCCTCCTTCATTTACAATCTTTGGTATAATTCAATTTCATTATAATTACGGGCCTACTCTCCATGGAGCTGTCTAGCCCGAAATATAATAATTGTATATATATATCATTATTTAGCAAATCTTCACATTTTTTTGGACGATTTTTGGGTCATACAAAACTCGTGACTATTAAATAATATAGAATAATAAAATCATGACGTTAATTTGATCCGTTACAAAGTAACACTTACTTCTAAAATTATAGATTAATACTCCCTCGCACCAACACAAAGTGTTACAGTCACTCATAGGTTCAATTATACGCACGACTCTCGCTTCAGCTATCAAATACAGCAGTCTGGCGGCTCACCCTACTGTAATTGTTACGAAAACATATTGATAAAACAGTAATGAAAAGAACAAGGGTAGATAATCTGACTATTCTATAAATCTATAATAGGACACCTCTTTGGTTTATTGAATATTCAAGATATCCTTATAATTGAAAAATGAACAATATGATCACAAGTTGGCAAATATCATAAGGTCTCAAACGGCCTCTTTTATATTTTTAGAAACATCAACATTATATCGAATATATAGAAACCATAAAAAAACAAAACGCAATAATAAAACATAGAAAAAAAACATGTCTCTCTCATGCTAAAAAACACGATTTAAAAAAACCGTTTTTTTTACCCAAACCCTAATCACGTAAATTATAGCATTTTGTAAACATGTTATATATTTGTATGTAATAGAACACTCCTTTGCCACCTTTTATATACCTAAGAAATTTTTATGTAATCACAGCACTCACGACAACGTATATTACCTCACACCAGTCATAGGGGTGATATAGAAATATTTCCGATGTTCATCCAAAATTGGAACAAACAAACCGATTTATATTCTATAATAATACAAATTTTTTCTGGGGTTCATGTTAATAAATCTTACGTTTTTTTCTCTAACATCATAAATATTTTGCAGGAAAACCAACTTAACTGTTTTAAAATGTAGTGATAAAAAAAAAGTTTATTATACATTAATGTTAATTTATTTTAATGAAAGTTGAAGTTTTACTCAATTGTCAACATTTGTTCTGCTGTACAGAACTGGCGACCGTATATTCTACATTATAACTGGAAAAATTGATATTTGAACCGCATCTATAATACAAATATTCTATATAATAACAATATATTACACCTATATACCTCTCACTATCTATCAAAATAATATCATTTAAACTAATATAAATCCATTCGTACCCATCATAAACTAATAATATATACCATAATACTATCATATATTATACCCTTCACTACTATACATGAATTATATAAATCATATAAAACCTAAGATAACTAAGACCTATAATATACTACTTAACAATTTTACTAAATATATACTAGTTAATCATAAATTCTTGCAAGTATCCTTTACATATCTTCAAATAGTTTTTTCCTTCATTTCTTTTACTCACGCTAACTCGCACAATATATAGAATCCATCATTCCTTGCTGCTTTATGCACTCCATATATAGAATTCAACGGTCGCAATTCCTTTTTGTTTTTTAGTTTTTATATTTAAAAACACTCCGACGTACTTCCACCGACATGAGTAAGTAGGAACGCCTAACATATTGTTGCCTCCAACGTGCCGTCCGAGCAGAACGACCTTTTTTATGGCCTGGACCGTTTTTGGCCGCTTAAGACCTTTGTTGGCGCCCCTTCGCAGAAGGGCCGGTCCAAACGGTTGCGGAGCAAACCGTTGGTACGTATGCGCCCCCCTATTTTTGGACCCTCTTTAAGGGGCTTAGCCCCCGTTTTTGTAAATGATTTTCGCCTTGGATATTTCGGTTCTTGCCTTGATATTGTCGGCCTTGATACGGTAATCAAAGGGAATTGAAAAATAGATTAAAAAATTGTACCATTCTGTAGAAGGTCAGTGGTAGGGTCTTAGTAGGGATTTATCTTGAGCTCAGCTCCAGGTACCTGCCACCTTGCCTTGTGGTAGGTGATCTGTGCTTAACATGAGGCTCATGTAGGTATCTGTATCCATATAAAATGTGATCCTGTCCTAACTTATTTCCATCCGTGGTGCACCTAGCCCCTAGATACACACACACCACACATTTTTTCCGCACCCACAAACAACACCACACACCCACGTGGCTACGTATATATATGCGATTTATTATAAGAATATATAATATTATATATATATATATAATTATATAGTCGACCTTATTAATATAGTCGGACCGACCTTTACATCATAGTATATATAAATCTCATTATATACTAGTCATAAACATATAGCCTTGGTATATACAATACTTAAATAATATGTCGGTCCTATATAATATGCAAATTCTCTTTCGCGGCCCCGGTTGATCACAACACTAACACACACACACACATCACAACACACATATATTATATACCCAAGGAACCTATCAGCTAAATATAGATACTATAAAACACATGACGATAGTTACTAATTATATAATCACTAAAGAATACTATATTCAAACACGTTGTCAATAAAGTTTAGTAAATACCTGTCACTTACTAAAACTTATATATATATTAAATAATATATAATCGTCTCTCATAAACTCATCTTCATATAATATAACCCTAAACTATACAGTAGGTAATCTCATGGACCTAATCTCAAGGTATCACTCATCATCTAGGGTAAGACTGTAATATTTATATATAGCATGATTATAATATATTAATATTAAATATATATCATAGATTGAGATAGTGTGATACGTATAATATACGTAGGGTAATATATATATTATATAAATATATATATATATAGTATATTAACCTCAGAAATAGGTGGACTATGATCACATGTATAAGTCAAGTGAGTGAGTCACTCAAAAGTATATATATTTAATGAATATATTATATTATAGACTATTATTAATATATATGTATGCGTATATATAAAGGTATAATAATAGGTTATATAATATATTATTAATATAATATATTTAATATATATAATATTTATTAATAATAATAATATATAATATATATATATTATTAATATATATTATATATATATATATATATATATATATTATATAATATAATATATAATATATTAATACTTATATTAATTAATAACTTATATATATTATATAATATGCAAAAATGTATGCTCCATTCATGTTGAAAGATATTTGAAAAATATATATATTCGATAAGTAGAAAACTTGAATAGGAAATGTATATATTGACTTATTATTGGTGATAAGATGACCTAGAATTTTTCGATCTCACGTAGATCCTTGGCTATTAATTTGTAGCACATCTCAATAGTCTATACAGATATTGATATTAGAATCATCTGTAAGCGGAGTTAATATAATATTATATAAGGCTCTAGAAGATTTTGGAAAGAAATAGTATAAAATATATTTGAATCAAATAGGAGTTATGTCTACATTCATGGCTAAGTGGTATGGTTTTTATATGAGGTATTATGCCATTTAAATATTGTTATCTATCAATAATCATTCAGTATAAATGTGTTAAACGTTTTCCAAATCACATAAATTTATATTAGACCTACTCATAAGGTTGTTTGTTTAAGATTAATGAAAATATGCATATATAATTATATATATATATATATATATATATATAATATATATATATATATATATATACTATTGACTATTAATACATATGAAAATATAATTATTAAACAGATATATAATGACAGCCTGATACATGGCTATATGAATGTATATATACAAATACTATATTAATATATTATATATATAATATTAATATATATATACGTTTGGTTGAAATACTAGCATTATACGGTAAATGGTCGTTACCATCATATAGTAGCCCATATTATATATAATATATATATATATATATATATATAAGCACCTGCATATAAGAGTAATGCAAAGCACATAGAGTTAGTTCACCACGTAACATACCGCACTATCAAAAATTATATTTTAGTCTCACCTTAAAGTTTAATTAAATAAAACTTCCTAATATATATGATGCTGCATATGCTACCAGCACTGGCATACTACTAAAAAACATTATTTTTATGTCTCTACTTACGAGCATTTCAATTTGTTTGAAGGTCAGCCAAATAACCGAATCAGCCTGTTATTGCACCAGTAAATATCACCTCGATTCTTTCTATATAGTAGTTTTTCGTATGGCTATTTGTCGATTTCGAGCATCTACCTACAACGAGAGAGAGAGCAAACCCTGGAGCAATTTCCTCTCTACGAACATAATTCATCTATACCGCATCACTGAAAACTATCGTCAAAAAAGATATAATTAGAATCATTATGGTTACTTATAAGCTCGAGCAACCAGGACCCATATCTACTGCTATATCTCAGAGTACCCCCGGATAGATAGAGTAGTATAGCTAATACCTATTAAGATAGAGCCCCACGATAGGCCATATATGTAAAGTAAAGTCCTCTCGTAAGATTAATAATACTCAACCGGGCATCACGAGCAACCCGGTGCACTAGATTATACCGGATACAACATATTGAGAGAGCTAAGTTGCAGCTACATCTAAATCACAGTACTCATTAAAAGGGTATTTGTCGTATAAATATTAAATAATAACAAAAGCAAGCAGAAAAACTATAAAACACCAGGTAGACTGGGAAGGCGTTAATGGATAGAATTAACGGGCCTTCCTTACCGGGACAAACACTTCCCCGCCATCGGAGCCACACGCATGCTTGCAAGAGGGAGAATTTTGAGAGAGCAGAGACATATAATTAACCAACACCCCTACGGATCTGCGCCTATTTCTCCATATTCAACCGCATATCTCATGACTGAGTCACTTTCTCTCCAAGCCAAAAAAACTTGGATTCAAGACTATATAGTGAGTATTTGTAGAAGGAAAAAAATCAAACAAAATGCTGTTGCTCAATAGCCAGAATCAGTATTCTTTTTTACCGTGGCTAGCGCCTCTACTCCATGTAGCGGGGAGACTATACACTTGTGATGTAAATCTAGCTAAGACTCCAACCTACTCCGTCACTAGTCCCTCGTTCTTTTATATAACCTTCTGATACGCATTGGTTAACAGAGGGAAATTATGTGAGACGCAAGTCTTATAACATTGAGCTTTTTTAGCTGAAAAGTTACACTTTTACTATTAAGAGAGGAGAATAGAATTCATATTAAACATTTATATTTTGTTGTAGCTCATTATTGATATTATATTTACATGTCTTCAATTTCTATCAATTGTGTCGTCGATAGACATCATTGTAGAGCGATTGACTTTGAGAAAACTAAGCCAGCGGGGAATATATACAATCATCATTATTAATCTTTAACTAAGTCACCTAATTATTAACGAAAAAAATTTTATTATATACATAATATATTAATCTTTTAAGCATACTCTTATATGACAAGTAATAATTCACGCTATAATCAATAGAGAGTGTATTACCTAATTAGCACATAATAGGATTAAGTATAATTGCTTTTGTTTTACTGCTTTACTTAGCTTTTACCCTTACAATATGTTATCTTACTGCATATATTAACACTATAATATAATATATATAACATACATAATACTTAAAGCATAAAATCAAGTAAAATGCAATAGTAGTAGGTGTTTACCTAACACTCAAAACAGGGATTAGTATGCTTTTGTTTTGTACTGCTTTAACTCGTTTTAACTTTCTTAATGTTTTTAAATCTGTTTTAACTCATATATATTTATATTTATACCATTACATAACCTTAAAAGCATGATAATAATCGATTAAATCAATAGATGGTGTTACCTAGACATACCAAGGGATATTTAGTAATTTTGACCCTGTTATGTTTTACTGTATTATAAATGACTTGTATAACACTAACATGAGTTACACTGAGAGCTCATTTAAGGACAGGCTGGACACCTGGTGATGTCTCATATACTTATTAACAATGGGGATATGCTAAGGTCTGAAATTAGACTAACACTATTCTTAGTTATCCTAAGACATTTTTGGCTTGGAGAAGGTATAGCTCAGCTCAGAGAGCACAACAAAGGGGATAAGTTGATGTCTCTATGTTGTTTTACGCTCCCCTGGTCGAGTCGTCTTTATACAACTCCATACACGGTATGATAGGAAGTTACTAGTTTACTTCACTATTTATAGCTTCAAACTTATACTCTTATGTAATCACTAGCTTATTATTAAACCTCATTATGGAGGTATATCATGCAAATAGCTTTAACTACATCATATAATATTTATTATGTAAATCATATTATAAATAGTTTTTTATTCTTTATTAATGTACTTATATTATATTTATTTTATTAATTATTTTATATTATATTTTTAATTTTTAAATATTATAGTTTTATTTTTTATTCATATTATTATAATTTGCTTATTATATTGTTTATTTTTATTTCTTCCCTAGTGTGTGTGTTTTTGTGAATCTATTTTATTTTTTATTTATTATTTAATTTTATTTTTATTTATTATTTTTATTAATCATACCTTAGTGTATTTTATCAATTTAAAAAACTCCTTTAGATATTATGTATTATAAATTTTATATATATTGTAAATAGCACATACTAACCATAAATCAAACATCAGACACTACACACACACACGACATGCACTATGATACACAACACACAGCACTTGATAATGAACAGCATTTTATAGAGGTGCTTTTCAGTGGGAGTAATGATTCAATAACGAGTTTCTGGGAATAGCGACGGACAACGGTATCTACACAGCACACACACACATACAACATAGGTTAAGTACTTAAAAAAAAATCACTGACACGCAAAGTCGGTCACAACCACCAGATCTGACAGCAAGTCGAGGCACAGGTTGCTTGTAGACATTGACCTTGAAATGCCTACATTAGTTTTCACGATAGCAAAGAGTTACCAAAATAGTATTCTTATTTTACGCTTTGGAGAAAATGTTATTTTTTCTTTCTTATACACTTTACACACATTAACTACTTTTATTTATTTTAGGGGCAGTTTCGAGTCCGACGGAGGACAGTCACATGTAGAGGTAGACTACTAATACTACTCTCTTTGCTCAAATCATTTCTCTTATAAAAGAGCTGGATGGTTCATATATATACAATTTCAATCATTATCCACCGTTCTGACACCGACTAAAGAGGTTTATATTAACTGTTAATTCACTTCTTCCTATTCTTTTGGTGTTGATTTACCACAGTGATAGTAGACTCACTTATTCTTTAGAGTTTATATAATAATAAATAATTCTAATCAACTCTCTATAGAACATTCTTTTTTATGGACTGATGCTTTTCATTTCATCGAGTACTTCGAGCTTATTATTATCGTATATATTTTCCAACATATACACCTATGTAAAGACGTCACTCCATTATAAATCACGCTCACTTTTCACGATTCAATGCATTAGACCACATTTCTTAGATCCTCTCTTCATACAAGCGTTCACTCTTATGACTTATATTGTTCACTCTTAAAAAAAAATTTAATTTGATAATCTTATGGATAATTGGATTTGTTCCTTTTACTCTTATAGCTTTAATGTCATTTTTTCTATATCTTATCTCTCGATAGCATGGTCTATTTAAGTTAATTAAAGTTTTTATAGTTAAACATAACTAGCACAGATGTACTGCTTTTCCGGTGATTGCTTGTACGCTCCAATCATATTAAACAATAACATTGTATATATTATATTATAAATATCTACATTTAATAATAGTTTTATTTAATTTAATAAATTTGAAACATTATGTATTTATAACTTACATTTTATATTATTATATTCGCTATGTTGAAGAGGAAGAGTATTTAATTCATAAAGTATTTTTATATTTAACTAATATAAATTATGAGATTTTCCTTTATTTATTTATTATTTATTATTATATTGTATATACATTAGGGAATATCACTCAGGCAACGATATAAATACACAATACAAACTTAGACGCTAACTACCTTTACAGGGATACAGTAATAAACTAAGTATCCTATATATATCTCATTGATTCTTGATATAAAATATGATGTATGATAATATAACTAATTTATAAGGCTAGCAATTATTTATGGAATATTAAGCCCTTTTTCCTATTTAGTGCACTGGAACCCCTTGTGGCAGATTTAGTGCCATTAATATAAGCCCAATTTAAAATGTATAATAACTAGATATATTTTCATAAGAGCGTGATTCCTTCTTTCTGTACTTTTTAATAGTTGGTTGTAAGAAATAAACTATACCGGATATATTTAAACCAAAATTACGATTTATAAAAAGGCGCTCGATTTAATTGTAAAATTATCATGAAATGTGTGTATTAAATTATCTCTTCTATATTACTATTTGAATTTGTGTTATCTAAGGAAGCACAGGAGCTTGGTAGTAGATTATGTACCGAATAGGAGTAACATAAGATCACGTCTCCCGCAGATGGTACGAATCTAGATCATATACAGGTTTTACATATCTTTCCTGAGGTACACTCGACCTGAAATAGACTTGTTGGTGGACAAGAATACGATGTCTTGGTTCTTACTTCCGACTGTTATACTTATCTGCAATATAATAAACCGCTAGATTATATTTTCTCTGCTGAGTCAAGAATATGGGGAGATCGTCTGTGTCTGATAACTCGATACAAATCCTGGGGTAAAGTAGACTGGCTTTAATGCAGTTAGATGTGTCTAGATTGTCTCGAGCCTCGAAATGATTTTAAGTATAATATATGATGGATATATTATATGATTGGTCATTTGTAGAATGGTGGAGAAGTGAGATGGTAATTCCTATAATCTCTAATTAATAAATTTATATATACTTAAGTTGTTATATCAGAATATCATGTAGGTGCGCTGCACATATCCTACCCCAATCTTACGCTTATTGGATGATATTGAGTGATATCCGTATTAATGAAATTTATTTTATATTAGAGAGCATAATTATTAATTGGCTCCATTCTAGGTATATTATGTTAATATATATAAAACATATAGTTATTATTTAATATCATATTATTAGTCTAGAGCCTTTATATTGAGGATATATGGGTTGTAAAATTTTATCATAATTATTATAGTTATTATAACTATAATATTATATAAAGAAGTAATATATATATTATATACTATATTTATATACTGATGTTTATTTTTAAGATACCAACACCTCATTATCACATTTTAAAATATTCAATACTTATCAGGATATGTTGGCAGCACATGTTAAGACGGTTGACAACAGTATATGTTCGCGGTCGTTGGTATCAAAATACACATAGATGTCTAAGATTTTTCACACTTAATTGGTTATAGGACTAGTAAAGTATTCGACTAGACACGAGTCACTTAACCCCATCTACTCACGTACACTTAGACTAATATGTCTCACACTTAGTAGTGAAGAAATATATAATTCTCTCACGACCGCCGGAAGTACGCGAGTTTCTATTCATTTTACAATATATTGTAATAAATATATAATAAAAACCTATCTAAAGTATTGAATAAATAATTAATAATCAATAACCATAATTCACGATATAGGAAAATCAATAACTGGTTAAATAATACTTATGAAATAATATTAATTAAATACTTATACTCATAACAGCATCACAGTAATTTTACGTTGGCGTTCTAAGATGAATTACTTGTATTTTGAAATCAATACACTGAATAAATAGAGTGAGTCTATACTAGTAATACACTTTAAACCAAGCCTCAGCTAATACTTGGATAACCGAACAGTTATATTAAGCTACTGTCGAAGAAATATACATAGTCACGTAATAATAGTATCAACACTTACTTACTAGCATTTTTTTATAAAAACATCAAAAACTAATACTATTTGAAGTTAAGACTTATGGGTAGAGTTACATAGATCGCAATACAAGTCATCATTACCTGTATCTATAGAAATAACCTCATATCTATCCATTAAGAGTTTATAGATCACATTAGCAAGGCCTATTAACAAACTGTCAGGTTTGAGATCACTAATGGTTCACCTGCACGCGATGTAGCATGTCGGATAATAGTTTAAATTCTCACTCGTAGGCAATGAAGAGAGAATTGATGCAATATCGCTCGATTATAATACCCACGCACTCACTCTCTCAGCTACAGCACTCCGTTCACTGTTCATATGATCATCGTAATATTCCATTTTCCTCTCACATGAAAAAAAAGAAAGTTACTATACAACTGAATCATTACAGTCTGCACTAGAACTACACCAATTTAACACTTACAGGAAGTAAAAAAATCATCCCGAAGAAGACTACTCGTAGCGCATCATAAGTTATAGACACTGCTTGGAGTCGATCATCCTACGTCTCATTATCGATCGCTCTTGCACTCTTAAGTTCTTATATAGACTGGGCACATTGGCACTTCAAATATAATATACCACTCTTTACGTTAATAACATGTGACGCAAAGGAATATGGATATCTATATAGATTTGATCACCAGAGAATATAGCACATTTTAACACTTACAGCCTTAATATCAATCATTCATGCGAAATGCAGTGGGACTTCTCACTTCTTACATTATGTAGCTACGATCATATAGTAATCATTTTCAGAGCCATCCCACAACAACAATCATTTTCAGGCCCCTGGATCAACTCGACATAACAAAATGATTCGCAATATTCTGTAATGATCTCCTTCGCAGAGTCTTAAGTTAATGAAAATGTACACCATTAACCCATCATCACGAAAAAACTGGGTCTCATGAGCAACAAGCAGTTTTATACAATAATATCTTCAATAATGTGGTATTATCACTTCTAACAAATACATATAATCTCATATGCATATAACTACTCACATATTTACTAAATATAGAATAACTAATTACTATTAACTTATTATGACTAACTTATACTTAAATCCATCATGAAGTAATATGAATAATCTTGGATCACTGTTATATATATATATTATAATAATTATATAAACCAATTGTAAATATATTTAAAAACTCTATTACACATTTTTTTACTCTTATTATATATAGATATATATATCATATATATATATATATATATAATATATATAAATATTATTATATAGGTTCCTGTAGATTATAAACAAACAAAACAAACACCAGATTTCAAAAACGGTAAAATTGAGAAACGGATAAAATGTCTTTATGTGTTGGTTATAAGAAACATCTATTATTATTCTTATTTTTATTCTTATTTTATTATTATTATTAATTAATTTATTATTATTATTTATTTAAAGTTATATATTTAATTAAACTTTATTTTTATATTTAATTATTATTTAAATTAATTATTTAATTATATATATTTATATATTAAATTATGGTACTTTCTATAATATAAATTCCAGTTTCGGTATAGTTTACGAAGATTAATTAAATTTTTTCTACATTAATATAGTCACAAGTTTATAGTTTGTGGCTTATTGTTGTTTGACTTTGTCTAAATAATATTTACATGTATGTTTAAGAGTATTGAAAGTATAAAAACTAATTCACCAAGTTCTATCGCAAGCTTTCATACCACAGTATTCGTAAGGAATGGTTTAAATGAAACGGGGATGCTATTATAGGTGCAGGAGATATGGGAAAATACACAGTTTTTTTACATAACCTGAGGAAAGGACTGAATATAGTGTGCATCTCTAGACCAATTCATACATGCGTCAGTCATATAGTAGTCTAAGATCACTCCATATCCTCACATCTCGCAACAAGAACAGAAAAAACATTCTCCACACTTCTTTACCTTGCTTATACCGATCAAAAATGGCCTATAAGTATCACCATTTTTTGGAGAGTCAGGCTTTATATAACAAATGATCTAATGAGAAATATTATATAATTATCAGAATTAATAATAATATAATATATAATCATAAATAATAATTAATAAATCATGTTATAAAAAATTTTTAATACTTTTTATTTTTTTCAGAGAATTACTAAAATTTCATTTTTAAAGTTTATTTTAGCACAAAATAATTATAATAATATATTATTATTTAAGTTATCTTTGAAAATATATATGGTAACCATCTTAAAGTTGCCAGAAATTTTCGGGTTAAATTACAACAATCAGTCTATAACGTATCGCTTTCACCATTAAGCCTGTACTTCCAGTGATCAGATGTGTGTTTTAAGTTTTATGTTATTTACTCTTCTTAGTCTAAAGGAACACGGAAGATAAAATACCGTAAAAGGACCAAAAAAATATCTTCAGTAACAATATAACCATATTTATTTTGCCGTCTACCATTTTTTGGGGACGATTGGCCAATTTTTAACATTAATATAGAAATAGAAAGTAATATTAATAATTACTTTTTATGATAAATGCTATCTACTATGATCTTCATATATATATATATATAATTATATATATATATATATTATATTAATATACTGTATATATATATATATATATTATAATATATATATTATATATATTATAATATAAATAAATAATATAATAATAATATAATATAATAATAAATTATATAAATGACTAAAATAATAATAATTAATAATATATTATATATATTTGAATTAATTTTTAATAATTAAATATATATAATAAATATAAATTTTAATATTTATTATAATTGTTATTTTATTATTTGTATAATTTCATCATTAAATTATATTATGTTATTCATATATTTTTCATTATTATTATTAATTATTATTTATATATATTATATTTATATTTATTTTATATATATTATTATTAATAGTATAAGTCATGAAGTAGAGAGTGAGTAGTAAGTAATTTATTATCTTTATTTTTATACTTTTTTGATTGTTGTTGAATATTTTTTCTTTGTTTCGATGTATAATTTCTCTTTAATATTATTATAATTATTAATATGCTATATTATTATTATTTATATATATATATTATATATTATAATTAATATATTATTTAAATTAATTATTACTTATTAATTTGATTAGATTTATTATAAAATGTATGTGAAATTGACAAAATTTTCAACTTTAATTTATTATAAATTTATTTTTGAATTATATTATTATTATTATTTAATTTATATTATAATTATAATTAATATAGATTATTAATTTAATATTATATTAATATTTATATTAATTTATTATATATTATATATTTATACTATATTATAAAACCGTGTCTCAATCGGTAGAGTGACAGGGTAATGTTTGGGTCTAATTGCTAAAAGTGAGTCTTCTGTAGATTCTGAATTCTCATATAGCACTCCTCGGTATCCTATTTTTGAAATTACTCTTAGAATGTTGTATGTTCGCTTAAGTAAAGTAAGTCAGTTAGTAGTAGTAGTGTTGGTAGTATTATTGTTACTATTGTTGGTATTATTATTATTATTTTAAATAAATAGGTTAGATATTATGGTTGAGTAGTTTATGTTGAGATTATTGGTAGAGTAGATCTCGTATTACCGTCTACAATGGTGCAGGACGAAATTGTGTACATATAATGACGCCCTTTATTCGAACTGTCATTAATTATTGATTGGCAAAGTTCAACTTACTTGGTGTGATGACCGCGTAAATGGCATAAGGTGTCTTAATATTTTGCAAAGTGATTAGTTTTGCAATGTGGTACAGTGTTTTGACTTTGCATTCGCATATATACATGGGGTATTAAGGTTATGTGAATATATCTCTCAGTGTGTGCATAATTTACTTTATTTATTATTTATTCCTCAACTCTCTTGTGAGTCTCATTATTCTATTTACTATGATGTCGAAGTGGGGAGTCCTACTGCAGCTATTACGCCATATGTCACGCTTTTCTCTTTGTCATCAAGAATAATGTCTCAGATGTCCAAGACCGGGTGTAAGTGTGTGCTAGATCGGGATAGGAAGTCCTCTACTTTACACCTCTGCCGCTGCTTAGGCGGTTTCGAGGATCGCTTTTCCAGGCAAAGTTCGATGCTACAAAATGCTACAAGTCCGCAACTAATCTCGGTACCCTTCAATATTCAACTGATTTTCGGTCGTCAATACTGATAAGTTGTCTCCATCACGCACCGTCTATTTTGATATACGCTTTATAGTAGACATTCTACCGCAGTGGAATTATTCGGGTGTCGAAAGGCATACTCACTGTTAATATGTTCCCCATATCTTACGGACATATACGAACTCTACGACTCGAAACGTTAAGCTTGCAGCGATAGGGATAATCGACCTTCTGCTAGTATGCTCGAGCTTTCCTTTGACCTAAAGCCGAAATAATCATGAAAATCAAGAGCTCAATAGATCACAGGCAGCGACTTAGCAGTCGCATCGGAATCATCCGGCTTTTATTGTGGATCGATGTATGAGTTGGGAAAATGCGGATTTATTTTTCCGCCCTTTTGTCAGAAAAATAGACCTTATTGTTTGACTCTCGCTTTTTGGAGAAACATGGGTTTCCACTCGGGTGGAGGTTAATCTCGAGGGCGAGTAACTCTCAGCCGCCTAAAAATATTTCCGAGAAGAGCTGACTCCGAGATAAACCTTTTCACCGAGTGACATGTTGGCCCTTCCAGACGAGAGGATAGACGTCCGCTCAGGCAGACGAAGTCAATGACGTCTCTCGAACGCAGTAATGCACACAACAACTCCACAACACAATATTTTTGAAAGGAAGCGTAAGTGAAGAAATCAAGTTCGACGCAGGAAATCATTTTAGTTAAATGACCTTAGAATCCGACGACGATGCGCTTTACTGTTGGGAAAAAAGTCGAATAAACTCTCAGAATTTGCACATTAGCCTACAATGTGTGCCACATAATTTCACGATGTTGTTGTGTTTTAATCAGACGTAATTCCTATACCAATATCTATATTATTATATATATATGTACTGTTGAGTAGTAAACTAACATAAGTTTTCATGATAAAAATTATTCTTAATATATTGTTTCGATAATAAAAATAAAATTTTCATATTTTCTATATAGTATTTATAAAATATAAGTTAATGATATTGTAACAATGTATTTTAGTTATTTTTTTAAATATACAAATATATAATATATATTTATAATAGTATTATTAGTGAATAATATTTAACTGGCGATTAACATTTTCTATGCATAATATTTTAAGAAGCCCTATATTCACATAAAGAATATTTATTATTTCTTTGGATACTTATAAAATAGAAATATGTTATAATTTTATTCATTTTACCTTTGTGGAAATAAATATAACATTCCTCAAAATAATCGCAAGTTTTTTTTCTTACCTTTGTGAGGTAATTTTCGGGTGGGAATCTTGAAGTGGCTCTTATTTGTCCGAAAATACGAGAGGTCGGATTTATTGTGGGGTACTTTTTTTTACACGCATAGGAATTTATACAATGAAATTTAGTCCCCAAGGGAGTCATCTAAGGCATATAGAAGTTAAGCACAAGTGGTTTATATTATTAAAAAAAAAAGCCAGCCGAATTATGGCCGTTAATGGGTTTTAAGGGATCTTACCGATCCAGCATGTTTTCCTTACAAATAAATAATATAACAAATAAATAATAACATTCGTACAAAATATCTTCGATTCTTGTCTGTACTGTTGGAATTACCATTTTTGATCCTGGTAATTAGCTTAATTCAGCCCGTAGGATACTAAAAATAGGGTTTACTCCTAATTTATGCCTAAAGTTTAGGCCCTATACGTACGTTATTTTTTCAACCATCATTTTTTACAGAATAAGAGGTTCAAGTTTCTGAAATATATTTTGACCTGGTAATTAGTAGCCTATATAATCGCACCCGGGGTATACATATTATAAAAGGGCGCTTATCCTATTTAGGCTAAAGTAGTTTATTAACACATTGAATTTACAGAACGAGGTCAGTTTCGTTAATCATGTAAGCGAGTGCGCTGATTTTTGTGTTTTACTCGTGCTGGGAATTGTCAATGTCATAGATAAGGTTTTATAATAAATAAAAAAATAAAATAATATAAATTAAAAATTTATAATAATAAATAAGAATCAAATCCGAATTATTTTTAAAAAGCTCTGAATATTTTTGTTACACATTATGAGCGAATAAAAGTATAAAGTATAGTGCATAAATTGTTATATATTTTTAAATAAAAACCTAGAATGCTGGATAAAATACTATGTTTAATGTTTGGAGCAAAACAGCTTAATTTAATTTTTCATATTATATTTATACTTAATTATATTTTGTATCAAGAATGAATATAAAGCATAAATTAATATGAACAAAACGTGGCACAGTAGCTTGGTGGTAGAGGGGTGCCTAGGGGGCTTGCCTTACTGGATTACTGATTTATGTCCTTTAAGGTACGTAAAAGTATATGTTTTTATAAAATTTCATAAAAATTTTAGTAAAAATTATTTTCAAACTCTTTGATATTATATTTAAAAATTATTTTAAATCAGGAGGTATTCCTAAGTAACAAATTACTAATAATCTGTTTGTTCAAAGTTTTTGCTTATTTATCATTATTTACTTTTTAAAGAAACTTTTGAATAATCATCTATGCAGAAAAATTGGAAAGAAGTAATAAATTATAGCGTTATGTGTGTAAAGTTGTGTAATGCTGTGTGTTGTTGTTTGTTGTATGTGTGTGTGTGGTGATGTGTATGTGTGTGTGTCTATATATGCGATAATGATCATACGAATAGGCATGGAAGGTAAGACCTATACTAATTAAAGTAATAATTTTCCTACAATAAAACGAAAAGATATTTTTTACAAAAATCAAATAAAATATCTAATAACTTGTTGTCTATTGACTCTGTTTAATAAATAAAATAATAAAAATAGAAATAGAAATAATAATCATGAAAAATAAAATAATAATAATTTAAAAAATAATATGAAAAATAAAATAAAAATAAATAAAGTAATATAAATCAACAAAATAAATAAAAGTAATATTTATACACATAAATAAAAAACATAATGTTTAAAAATAATCTTATGGAGTTAAGCTAGGATATAAGTCATATTGATGTTTCATATTAAGCGAGTAATATAGTGGTGTAAATGCAGTAAAGCAGTAAAAAAAGCATATATTAAACCTTGTTTGCTACGGTGGGTTTACTTACTTTTAATTGATTGATTCATACATTTGATCCCGTTATTTTAAGGTAATGTAATTGGTTGGTTTGAGATAAAGTAGTGAAGTGGGAAAATTTATTGCTTGATTAAACTAAGAGACAAAAAAGATATATACATATGAGATGTAGTAACACTCTATTAGATTACTGATTTACTGCTTTAAGGTATTTAATGTCTAAGTGAACATAGTAAGCAGCATGAGTTTAAGAGCAGAAAACATATGAACTTATAAGTCCGAGTTAAGTATAACATACGAAAAGCATGCTCTAATACCTTTTGGTGTTAGCGCTAACACTCTAAGTGCTTACTGATTACTGCTTTAGGTAATCGTAATGTTATATGAATATATGAGCTTAAAGGCAGGTGAATAACATGAATGATGTTTAAGCATGTATTATAGCAGTAGAAACAGAAGCATATAAAACTAATACCCTGTGGTGCTAGGTAACACCTCTGCTATTGATTTACTTGAAGATTTCGTTTTTTTCATTTTTATAACCAAGTATTACTTTGAGAAGTTTTTATTTAATAAATATTTCATAAAATTGTAAGTAAATAAAATGTTATATATCAGACACTCTGGTGTTCTCTACATACAATTTTTAAGAAATATTATAAATTAAAGTATTAAGTAAAAAATATAAAAGAAAAAAATATATGTAATCTATATATGATGTTATATAAGCAGTAAATCAGGCAAGCTATTGTAAACAAAAGCCTTACTATTACGTTATGATGGCTATAGTGTATTGTTGACGCTAAATGAATTACTGTTTTAATTTAGGGGCTGTAAACTGTAAAATGCTTTTAATAAAAAACTCGTTTAACAGTATGAAAGTAAAATGAATGACTTCAATAGTATATTCGGTTTGAAAAGGGAATTTTGAATAGTTTTACATTGGATTATGCCACCTATGAAAATATGCTGTTAAATATAAAAGGGTCTGTAATGACGTTACAGTTTTAGGATCGCGAAAAATGTTTTTTAAATAAGATATTTGAAATGAAATTCCTTGAATAGTTTACATTTTGATATATCATATTTGTCGTGTCGCTACAAGCGTGGAAATTGCGCCTGCGGCCGCCGCCGCGGGCCGGGTACGCGGAACCATCCCGCCGCCGCCTGCGGGCGCACCCAGATGGTCGAGGAGTACCTGGCGGGTAGCGGAAAGATATTGTGCGCTCGGGCGGGCTGCACGCGGCGGAGACGGGACGCGCGGGTTCGCAACTTTGCGGGTGCGGTGTTTCGGTCTGACTTTGTGCCGGAGGGGCGCAATGCGGCTTACCCTGGTATCAGCTTAGTGATCTAGGGGTAGCACATAATATTTAGCTTTGTTCTAGGTCGTCAGGGTAGTTGGGATACCACATCAAGAGATGGAACAATCAATAAAATCTGAGTCATCAAAGATGAACCATCAGATGAAGCCGACAAAGAGACTTCATCCAAAGATGATCTCAATATAGTGGTATGAAAGAATGACGTCAATCAAATAGATGAGTCATTTACAAGGCATGAACATCAAAAGCTGAGGGTATCAAAGTTGAGGCCACCAATTGAGCCCACAAGTTGAGGATCAAAATAGTCGAGTGTGTGAGTGTAAGTAGAAAGTGTGATCTGTGGTGTGTGAGTGTATAGTCTCTAATGGGTTAAGTGTAAGGGTCTACTGGCGAGTGTAGTAATTAAGTGGTCATATAGTGTAATGTAAATGGAGTAGTGAGTATGTTGTAGTGTCTATGGTGAGTCGTAAAGGTAGTATAAGTGACTATGGCAGAGTGTATGGTTGGTTTGGTGTGTGTAGGCGTAAGTGGCTGTATAAGTGTCTCAAGGAGCTAGGGTGTATGATGTGGTGTGTGTGTGCTGTAGTGTGGTGTTGTGTGTGTGTGTGTGTAAGCCGAAAAGTCAGGTTAAAAAAAATAATTAAGGGAGTGTAAAGTGTGAATGTATCCTTAGGTATGTGTGTATGTGTTGTGTGTGTGAGCAATATGATATAAGAGGATTGAGGTTATCATATGGATGATAGATATATACTATTTAATATATATATATGATCATGAAAAAATAAACACTAATAAATAGAGTATATATACTATGATAAGGTACTGATATATATACTATATATATCGATATAATATATAGTATATATAATATAATATATATATATAATTTATAATATATATATATATAACTATATAATATTAGTATATTATCTGCATTAACTGATTATATTAGATATTATGATGAGAAGTATTAGGTATTACGATATACTATAAGGTATAGTAGAGATGCTGCAGTAGTATAATATATATATATATTTACATATATATATATATGGTGGATATTTATATACCATATATATATACTATATAGCTACTATATAAGTGTTAGAAAAGTACTAACTCATAGTAGGAAACAACTCCTTGCAACTTGTAATATACACCAACTCGTTCCTCAGTATACCTTATAACGTGAACCTAGGGGTAGACACCGCATATTGAGGGCTAGTTCTAGAGGGTCAGGGGATAGGCTAGATAAAGGCTTGAAATAAAATGCCTCAGAGTGGCACTATCGTGGACTCTCACTTGCACTCCATGTGGCACTCACTTGGCACTTCAGTTGGTACTGAACTCATTGGCACTTGCTACCTTGGCAGCTCACCTGGCATTATAGAATACGTCCATGAGACAGAGGTAGAACACCCCTAGATAAACTTCTTACGGTGATTGGGAACCAATAAAGTTGAACAGGAACCATCAATAAATCTGAACCATCAATAATGCTGAGGCAAACATTCAAAGATGGCATCATCAAGTTGACGCCATGCAAAGAGAACATCAAGATAGGCACCATCTAAGCTGAACCAACAATATAGGTGCCATCAAGTTGAGGCATTGCAAAGCTGAGGCATCCAAGTTGAGGCATCAAAGCTGAGGCAGTCAAAATATCGAGTGTGTGTGTTGTGTGTGTGTGTGTGTGTGTGTGTGTGTGTGTGTGTGTGGTGTGTATGTGTCGTGTGTGTGTGTGGTGTGTGGTGTGTTTGTGTGGGTGTGTGTGTGTGTGTTTGTATATATATATAATTATATTTATTATATATATATGTTACATATCTAGTATATTTATATATATATAATATAGTAGGTATAATATACTATATATATATATAATTACGTGATTTATATTTATATTCCTAATAATATATATATATATAATATATATATTATATATATATCTATACTTACATTATTACATATAGATGATGATGATTATGATATACATATATATATATATATAATATTAATATAGTAATTATAATATATATAGTTAATTATATATATATATATATATAATATATTATATATTAATTATATATAATTATATATATATTTATATATATGTGTTCATTATACCCCTAAATTATTTCACTAATTAAAATTCCACTTCTAAAAACTTCTTTATTACATAATCTATATATAGTGGCAATAATTTTAGGGGTATAATGAACTATATCGAATATCAAAGGCCAGACGAAAGGTTCAGCTTATCCATATATATATATATATATATAGATAATATATATTATAGATATATATATATATATAATATTTATATATTATATATATGTATGATTATATATATATAGTTATATAGTAGTATATATATCGTATATATATATATATACGTAGCCACGGTGTGTGTGTGTGTGTGTGGTGTTGGTGTAGTGTGTGTGTGTGTGTGTGTGGTGTGTGTGTGGTGTGTTTAGGGCTAGGTGCGACTGCGATGGAAATAAGTTTGAGGACAGACCATACAGGTCAGGGTGATACCTCGATGTAGGTTAGGAGCAGATAACCTACAAGGCAAGGTGGCAAGGTACTGTGGATGAGCTCAAAGATAATCCCTATAAGCCCTACCACTGACTTTAAGAATGGTCCAATTGTTTAAGAATGGTCAAATTTCAGCCCTTGATACCGGGGTATTCAAGGCGCCGAAATATCATAGGCCAAACCGAAATAATCAAGGCAAATCATCCAAAAAAACAGGGGCTAGCCCTAAAGGGGGGCCCCAAAATAGGGGGGCGCTCACGTACACATCGTTGCTCCGCACCGTTTTGGCCGCGCAACTCTCTGCAAGTGGGGCGCCAAGAAAGGTCAAGGCCAAATAAGGTCTAATGACAAAAAAGGTCGTTCGCGGCGTGAAACGTTGCGGGGGTCAACAATATGTTTGGTTCCCTACTACTGACATGTATTTGTATCAGCCAATGCATATTGGATTATTTGGCACAAACCACAAACACCTGTGAAAATAAATTTAACAGTTTTAATTTTTAACAAAATTGAACTTCTTAAAGAAATTAATTGCAATATATTTAATCTACCACCATACCTTAATCGTAAACCTAATGTCCTTACCGTAGTTACTTGTGCCTAGAATCCAACCTGATCCTA
This sequence comes from Trachelipus rathkii, assembly GCA_015478945.1. Classification (NCBI taxonomy): domain Eukaryota; kingdom Metazoa; phylum Arthropoda; class Malacostraca; order Isopoda; family Trachelipodidae; genus Trachelipus; species Trachelipus rathkii. The sequence goes on along the minus strand of JABUQX010105010.1, from coordinate 27,232 downwards.
ACTTACCTACACCTAACGCTATTACCCAACATAACCTAACCTAACCTTACTATAACTAAACCTAACCTAGAAACCTAACTAACCTAAACCTAACTAGATACCTATTGCCTAACCATACCTAACAACCATAACGTTACAGTACATAACGTACCTAATCTAAGGTAATGAGCAATTTCAAATAAAAAAATAATGATTTAATCTTACCTCTCAGCAAGTAGTTAATTGGAATTTAACACACACTGGTTGACATATTTAATTCCTCTTTGGTTTAATGTAATGTTATTAATACCTAAAGAAACATAAAAAAACAATAATAAAATATTGAAGAACAATCTTGAACATTTTTTTTAGGACTACAATACAGTAATTAATTAAATAAAATTGTTTAAAAAAATACTTAAAATATAAATAAGAATTAAAAAGAAAATAGGATATAAAATTATCGAGCTTTACAAAATGCTGTAAATATTCGATAACTTATGTCTTCTCTTTCATAAGTGTGTAATATTTTTACTTTTTCATTATTAACAAAATTCACCAAAGAACGTAAGAAAAAATTAACATGACCCAATTTTTAATTACTAGATATTATAAATATATAAATGAGCGTTATTAAGATTTTAGATTTTTTACCCAATGATAAAATATTATATTTACTAGGATAAGTACCAATATCAATATAATTTATAAATCATAAAAATATCTGAAGAAACACTGAACAAATATTCAAATAAGAAACTAAATAAAAAAGAATATAGAAGGAGAGAAGCCAAAAAGGATAGAAAAGTCATACAATCAGCTACAAAATATTCTTTTTTAAAGCACCAATCATATCCAAAACTATTACAAAAAGAACCATAAATTTCGACTTTACGAACCACTATAAAAGTAAAGGTTCCGCTGACCAACTTTTTTTTAAAATGGGGTTTTTTTTTTTAAAAAAAATTTTGAATCCCCCCCCATAACCCTACACCCCTGTGCAAAATGAATGGGTCACCAAATTTGGTTGAAAAAAAAAAAAAAAAAAAGGGAAAAAAAAAAAAGGGAAAAAACAAAAAAATTTGCATTTGCATTTTTTTTTTCCATTCTTTCCTTTCGTTTGAATTTTATCGAAAATTTTTAACTTTATGAGCTTCACTTCATAGATTTTTCTCATTCAAATCACTATTTGGATCTATAAAGAAAATATATTTTTATTTAATAATAATAATAATAATAATAATAATAATAATAATAATAATAATAATAATAATAATAATAATAATAATAATAATAATAATAGTAATAATAATAATAACAATAATTTTATTAATATACTATTAATAATAATAAATAATAATCTTAATATATAATAAAAATTATAATGAGGTTTAACAATGACAATAATAATAATTTTATTAATAATTGATGAAGTAATAATAATAAAAATAATAATAATGCAATAATAATATTAAGACTTTATTAATAATATAGACAATTCGAATGAGCGAGTGCTGCCAATAATAATGATCATCCAATGTTTGGTCTTTCATTTATACTTTTGAATTTAAATTATGGTTAAATTATGCAATTCTGCTAGTGATCTAAATATGCTATTTGTTACATTTTACAATTTGTGACTTAACATCTACGTGTTAAATCTTGGTTAATTCATTCAATGTTAGTAGGATCGAAATTCTGGATATGATGTCCCTGGAAGTGCATACTCGGTACGAATCGGTCAGGATCTCAATGATATACTAATATTCATTTTAATTTCCTTGAATATTTCCATTCTTAGAGAATAATTTGCTAAGAATAGGAGAGGCATTCCTTATAGTTTATGTGGGATCTTCTGACCGGTTATCTCGCTCGTAAATCTGCGGTACAACTCTTCAGATTTTCGATTTCTAACATTGAATGAATTTATTTGTCAACACTGCGATTTATAAAAATATAGAAGGATTACAACATTAGATGTTTAGTTACTGTATGCAAGGTTTCATATTTTCTTGGTAACTTTAAGTCGGAAGTACGTTATAAAATTAGTTATTATTATTCATGAGGATTAGTTATTAGTTCATTATTATTATGTATTATTTATTCTTGATATATTATTATTATTATTTATATTTATTATTATTTATTATTTTAATTAATAATTGTATTATTATTATTAGTTATTATTATTATTATTATTATTATTATTATTATTATTATTATTATTTATTATTTTTTTTTATTTCATTATTGTTTTTTTCATCGTTTATCTATTTATTAGGTATTATTATTATTTACTATTTATTATTATTTATTATCTAATAATTTAATTTTATTATGTATTATTTTATTTTATTGTAAGTACTATATTATTATATTATTATTATTTAATAAATATAATATTTTCTTTATAGAAAACATAATTAGAAATAATCTATGAAGTGAAGCTCATAAAGTCAAAATTTTCGATAAAATTCAAACGAAAGGAAAGAATGGAAAATGGCAAATTTTTTCTTTTTCTTCAATGGGTCATTGAGTGATATTTTTACGGGAACCAAAAGTTGGTCAGCGGAACCTTTACTTTTATAGTGGTTCGTAAAGTCGAAATTTATGGTTCTTTTTGTAATAGTTTTGGATATGATTGGTGCTTTAAAAAAGAATATTTTGTAGCTGATTGTATGACTTTTCTATCCTTTTTGGCTTCTCTCCTTCTATATTCTTTTTTATTTAGTTTCTTATTTGAATATTTGTTCAGTGTTTCTTCAGATATTTTTATGATTTATAAATTATATTGATATTGGTACTTATCCTAGTAAATATAATATTTTATCATTGTGTAAAAAATATAAAAATCTAATTAACTGCTTCATTTATATTATTTATAATATCTTGTAATTAAAAAATTTGTAATTAAAAAATTGGTTGTGCTTTGATAAAGGAAATTTGTATGTATGCATAATATGCACTTTTAAATTTAGTTATTTGATTATATTTTTAATTACCAAATTGAGGCTATTTTTTTATAACACCAGTAAAATGAATCCGTGAGTGGTGCTTTAAAGAAAATCCCTGATGTTATAAAGTCGATTTCAAAATAGCTAATAACTATTCTAATTGAGAAATAGGTCTAGTTTTCATTTTCTTACTATTGCTGTCCACTACCACACATATGAGGAGTAACATCTTAACAAGATATTTTTGTCAACCAGTAGGTATTCAATAACTACTTGCGGGAGGTAGATAGTAATTCATTTTATTTGTAATTTGTAAGATTTTGTATTACTTAGAGGGTAGGCTGTTAGTGGTATACGTTATGGTTGTTGGTAGGGATTACGCGTCTAGGTTAGTTGTGTTAGGTTAGGTTTATTGGATTAGTTTCTTAGGTTGGCTAGGTTTAGGTTATTTAGGTGAGAGTGGTCTTAGGTTAGGTTATGTTGGGTTTAGGTTAGGTTAGGTTAGTGTTTTGAGGTTAGATTTAGTTAGGTTAGGTTAGGAGGTTAAAATTAATGGGTTAGGTTAAGGGTTACATAGGTTATGATTATGGGGTAGATTTAAATTATCATTGCATTAGATTTCCTTTGAAGAAGGTTCATAAATTGTTGTTAAACATATAAATTAATTTCTTTTCACAGGTTTTGGTGCATAATGCCTCTTCTCACTATAATCCCAATAAATGCATTGGCTGAACAAAACATGTCATGCTAGTCATGGAACCCTAACATTTGTTGCCCCAACGTTGCGCCGCAGAATCGACGCTTTTTTTGGCCCTGGCCTTTTTGGCGCTTGACCTTTGGCGCCCCTTTCGCAGAAGTTGCGGCGCCACACGGTTAGTCGGGCAACCGTTGTCGTAGCGCCCCCTATTTTGGGCCCCTTTAGGGGCTTAGCCCCTTTTTCGTTGTATGTTTTGGCCTGATACTTTCGGTTTGGCTGATATTTAATCGGCTTCTTGATACGGGTATACAATGGACTAGAAATTGACCATATCCTTTAAAGAATTGACCCATATCTTAAAGGTCTAGTGAGGCTTGTTAGGGACTTATCGAGCTCAGCCACATACCCTCTGCCACCTTGCCTTTGGTAGGGATCTGTGCTAACCATGCGGTCATGTTAGGTTACCTGACCTGTATGGGTCTGTCCTAACTTATTTCCATCCGCGGTGGCATCTGCCCCTACACACACACACGAGACTCTACACACACAACAGCCCACAACACACACACACACACAGCACACAACACGCTGGAGTGCTACGTATATATATATATATACTTAATATAGTAAGTATATATATATATATATGATATAGGTAGAGTGTATATATATATATATAATAGTATATATATAGGTAGATGTTATATAATATTTATATATATATATATATATATAGTATTATATTACCTTTGTAAGAGTAATGTGGTGACTGCACACATTTATTATTGTATTATGTTCATGTAATAAAGAGTTTATATATTGCACTATATATAGATTAATGTAATAAAGAAGTTTTTAGAAGTGAGATTTTTAATTAGTGAAATAATTTAAGGGATAATAATAATCATATTATATATATATATACTATATATAATATATATAGTATATTATATAATATATTATATATATGATATAAGTATATATATGCATAACAATCGTGAATCATTTTTATAGCTATATTACCAAAATATTTATCTATAATATATTAATTATATTATATTTATATAGCTCCATATATATATAATATATATAGAGCTTATAGAATGTACATGTATATATTAGTATATATATAATATATATATAATAGCTTATATTAGTATACATTATGATTTCAGATTAGTATATATATATATCTTATAGTATATATCAATGTAATATTATATTATATAAAGATATATATATATATACACACACTCACTACACACACACGACAACACACCCACTACACACAACACACACACGCGCAGCAACATACACACTACACAAACACAAGCATCACATCACACACCGCAACACACATCACCCACACACACACTCGTATTTGATGCCTCAGCTTTGTGCTCAACTTTAAGCCGCAGCATTGATGCCTCAACATTTCTGTTGGCACCTATATTGTTGGTTTCAGCTTTGGATGGTGCCTATTTGATGCGTTATCTTTGATGGCTGCACTTTGAATGATCCAATCCTTGATGACTCAGCATTATTGATGGTTTAGTTATATTTTGTGATGTTCATACATTTGATGGTTCCAATCACGTAAGAATTCTAGGGGTGTTCCTATTAGTGTTTCTATGAGTATTCCTATAATGCGCAGCGATGAAAAGTGCCTAGGGTGAGTGCCAATGAGATTTTACCAGTATTGAGTTGCCATGAGTGCATATGAGTGCCAATTGAGTGCCACATAGTGCCCACCTGAGTGCCACTTTTTTTCAAGCCTTTTCTAGCCTCTCCCTGAGCCTAGAATAGCCCTAATATAGGGTGTTCTACCCTTATTATAAGGTATGAGGAATCGAGTGGTGTATATTACAAGTTGCTACATAATGCCTTCCTACTAGAGTTAGCTCCTTTTCCTAATACTTATAGCCTAATGACGTTATATCTCATTAGTATAGTACTTATATATATATATTATCATGTATATCTGTATATTATACACTTAATATATTCATAAGATATTACTTAGTATAGTATTATATAATAGGTATTAGTAGTATTTATTTATATATTATATAGTATATTATTTATTATATATAGTATATATATATATATATATATTATATTAGTATATATATTTATATATATATACTATTATAAAATTTAGTATATAAAATGGCATACTTTTTTTTATTTTAAAAAATTTAAAAAAATAAAAATAATTTATTAATTTTATTTATTTTAAAAATATTATATATTATAGGTATATATATATATATATATTATATATTATATTATTATCCACACACACACACGTTACCACAGCTGTAGAACCTTGAATACATTACACTATACACTCACACACAGATACAATCACACTAACCTTACATCATTCACACACACACTACACACACACCATTCAGCACGCAGCTGCAGACATCAACTACACACATGTACGACCCAGCCCATAGACACTTAATACACACTTACGCTTACACCACCAAACCCCCTACACTCTGCTCCTAGTTCCTTGAAGAGTCATTTTATACTCAAACATTTGCCAGTATAATTTGCACTTATTTATACATACACACTATTGACCACTTATAGCAACTTTACATCTCCCATATTGGACCGCCTTACACTTACACCATCACGTAGATCTTACTCACTTGCAACACACCCACAGATATCATTTTCTCCACACGCTTACTCCTCACACACTCGATATGTTTGATTATTCCCTCCATCTTGATGGCGTGTCAATTTTTTGTGTGTCTCAACTGTGTGTATACTTATCACGGCTCTTGATGGTTTTCTATCTTTGAATTGCTGCGATCCTTTTGGTTATGCACGTCATCTTTTGGATGGTACCACCTATATTGATGATTCATCATATTTGATGAAGTCAATATTTATGTCGGTTTCATCATTTGATGGTTTCATTTCTTGATGACCAGACTTTAATTGCTTATTTGTCTCATCTTTTCGATGGATTTTCCCAACTCTCCTTGAGACTACCTTAGATACAATCAGTTACTTAACTATTTGATTTGTTCTTACCCCCTCATTTATGATCAACTTGCCTGATATACTACCAAGTGGCGCTCGCCCATGCGCTCTTTCTTTTCGCTCTAAAGTACGACTGTTAAACATACCTGCAACCCTCGTAAGGTGCGACTCCTGTTGGTCCGTCGTTTTGGCTCCTGCTCCCGCCGCACCACGTGGCTTGCAGCAGAAGGCGCAGCGGAGATCTGCCGCAGTAATCCGCTGGCTAGCGTTAGCCGCATTCCACCGCGTGTGCGCTTCCGCGATGGCGCGTTTAGTTTCCGTCGTGGGACCCTGCTCCGCTCGCGTGGTCAGCCCCGCAGTGCGCAATGGGTAGGTATTTTCCCTCTTTTGCGCTCCGACGATATTATATGCTATATTCATTTGTTAAACTAGTCAGAGGAATTGGGGGTGCATACGGTTAACATTCTTGCTATTAAACTATTTTTTTCGCGGATGGGCCTATAAACTGTCACTCTGTATTTATTACAGGTGACTCTTTAGATAGATCATCATTTTGTGTTATCGTGTTGTGTTTATGCTGTTGTCTTCCAACCACTAGGTGATTGATCACGCATACTTCTAAAATCAAATTCGCCATTGAGCAATACATTTCTTTTCAAATATACTATGAGTCATTCATGTTTATTTCATATTCGATTAAACATTTTTTTATTTTAACAAGCATTTACATTGAGGAGTATCGCCTCCCTCTGAACAGCTTTCACTTTATTTTTACTGTTAATGCTGTATAAACAGTAACATCATTACCCTCAAATACGCTTCTAGGCATCAAGTAGGGAATCAGTAGGCTTTTTTTTACTGCCTTTGACCTGATTTTGCGCGATACACTCTCATATATTTTATTAACATTATGTCTTTTCTCTTTTAATTATTTTTTACTAATATCTTTTAAATTTTAGTATTATTTATATTATAATTGTATGTAATAGTGGAATTAAAGGACGGCAGACGTGCTGATATATAGGTGTATCATTTTGATTCTAGACTGACTCTCACATTATGTAGATGACTTTTTACTTGAGGAGGAGGAGACTGTTTTATCGAGTATCTTGCAATAAGCCATGCAGCTCATAAGTTGCATGTAAATTTCAATAGAGGTTGTTGTTACTCTTGAGTTTAGAGTCCGCCGCTTGGTCATCTCAGACAGAGTGCCAATTTGCGTAGATGGGCGTGTGTCTTGGTCCTTATTTTTTTTGGTGTGTTGTTTTTCTTTAATCTGCTTGGTCGTTTTTTACCTGCGTTTGTGGGATTGATTCTTCAGTGTTGCTTTTTGCCTTCCTGGGAACTTCTTTTCAGTTTATGTTTTATATCCCGGTTACACTGTCTCTCGTTGTTTTGTGCTCTTCCCTTTGTTGCTTGAGCATTCGGATTCGGTGTTTTCGGACGGTTCCCTTCTTGCAGAGGCATGAGCCATCTGCAGCGGTGTTGGAGATATTGTATTTCAACATCTTAACTATCGGAGTATACGGAGCCAGAGTGAACATTCAGTAAATCATAGGGTGTTTACCTCTTTGACACGGAAAGGGATTTACGATACTGCTTTTGATTGTTTACTTGCTTTACTGCTTTGACACTCTATGTATGCTTGTTTTAGTTAGATCCCCTTGCTTTATCATCTACTAGTATCATTTCTATTAACACTTAACATACTGAAAGCGTAAGTCAGTAAATCATGAGGTGTCTACTAGCACCAAGGGATTTGAGTTATCTTTTGCTTTTACTGTTCTCTAGCGTGGCCTTCTACCACCTAGCAGCTGCACTTCGTGTGTATCCAGTCTTCCTTTTTCAACGCAAAATGAGAGTTCATCATTTTAATACTGAGGTACATACCTTTAGCGGAACGAGATATACTTCTAGTGAGGAACTCAGATAGAGCGTGTTAGCCTAGCAACAGGTGATTAGTTATGTTCTTCTTTATCTTTAGCTCATTGCTTTTATTGCTTTCACTGCGATATTTACTCGCTTACCATCTCATATGCTTAATCTTTGCAATTTACATCATAATATTTGAATTTACATAATGTTTTTTATTTGTTATAATATTTTTTATTATTATTTCTTTAATTTCATTATTTTTTATTATGATAATATTTTTCGTGTTCGATTTTGTCTTTTTTTTTATATATTAAGTGTCAGTTTCTTTTTCTTCTTTCAAAATATTTAGTCTTGTCAATTTTATTCGTATCTAATTGTACGTGTTTTATGTCACTGTCTATATATTTTAGATTCCTGAAAAATACTGGAAGACTAATATTTAATATTGACTAATCCTTTGCGTACAATAGAAGTATTGTGTCATTGGAATCAATATCATGCAACTTAGCTTCCTTTCGTTCCAAAATTTTGAGTCTCTCTACATCTCACTCATTTTACTTTGGTTACGTATTATTGTGCTATCTTACTTATATATTATATTTCCTTTGACTTATCCATCACGATCTCACCACTTATATTATATATATCACTTTTTATATAACTGGTATATCCATTCATCAATTATATTAGTCTATAAAATCTCATATCTCTATATTTGACTATAAATTCTTTACTACTAACAATTTTATTCAACCCTACTATTCCTCGGTCCAGTTGCATTGTTCGAGTTTCGCATTATAGGTATGATGAAGTTGATGTGATGGTTTAGATCTCTCAGCGCTCTGTCGGGAGGTTTGTCGGTATTTTGAAGTTATTATATTGATATATATATATTATATTATCTATATATTATATATATTATATATAATTTATGTTAAAGGTATAGAGTTTTTGGCAGTGTGGTATAACGATTTGATCGGTGTGTTGGTATCGTGCAAAATAATGATCACTGGCTTCTGATAAGAAGTTACCTTGATGGTTCTGTGGCGATGGAAAATACATGCTAGCACTTGGTGTGATGTTCCTTTGTAGGTTCTGTCCTGGTGGAAAATGTGCAGGGGGCACAACACCAGCCCTAGTCCTGTGAATCATTTCTGAAGGAATTGATGTAATGGGAGATATATGAACCTGATGCAAACGTAATTCATTACCATCAGCATA
>JABUQX010105010.1:0-10000 GCA_015478945.1 Trachelipus rathkii | reverse complement strand
AAATACAGTGCCTTTACAATGCTTAAACTACCCTCTTCAGAATTCTGCCATATATACCATCAGGGCATGCTGCAGCTTTACTTTGATCAATATGATCTAATAAAGGTTTAATATCTTTTACCTCAAATTCAAATTCTGTAAGTCTATTTGTTACATGCATACAATAACTATTAGTCTCCAAACTATTATCTAATCTTTCCTCAGTAAACACTGAAGCAAAATAAGCATTGAAAATGTTGACCAACTCCTTATCTGAACCCACTAAATTTTCATCAATTTTAATTGGACCAATTGTCCTATTCTTACTTTTAAATTTATAAAAGCTAAAAAACTTCTTTAGGTCTATACTATTCCTTGTTAAATTAATTTCTGCCTCTCTCTGCCTTTCTTATTAACTGGCTAAGCTCATTTCTATTTTCCTATAATTTTCTAAATTTTCTCTGTTATTCACCCCTTTTGAATATTTTAAACATCGGAGGTTTTCAATAATTTTGTCTCTTATCCATATACCATACAACCGTTTTATTTTCGCCCCTAATGGGTCTATCTTAAAACATACTGACTGAATATTTATCAAAATTTGTTTAAAGTGTTCCCACATGATAAAACAATTTTGGTCTTTAAACTCTTTATCCCAGTCAGTTATACTAAGTATGTCTCGAAATTTGGTAAAATCGCCATTTCGGAAATCTATGATCTTTTCCTTATTAACTTGCAATTTGGGCCTAGATATCACATTCATATTAAATCTAATTATATTATGGTCACTAAGTCCTAAATTCTCCTCAACTCTAACCTCATCCACCATACTTTCATCATTAGTTAATATTAAGTCTTAATAGTGCTGCGTTTCTTGTAGTTTCATGGACCACCTGGCTCAAAAAGTTGTCTAGTATACAATTTATAAATACAGAACTACTATGGTCCATATTAGACAAGGAATCCCAATGAATGCCAGGAAAATTAAAATCACCCATTATGACTATACCTTTTTCTTTACTGTGGCATGCTGTCTCAATTTCTTTCACAATTTCGGCATCTAATTCTCGACTCTGGCCAGGAGGTCTATAAAATGCCCCCATTCTATATGATTTATTGCTATAAGGATATCTACCCACACTGATTCAATATCATGATTATAATTTTAAAGTCAGTCATTAGTACAGATTGAATACTGCTTTTAACATAAAGCGCCACACCACCACCCCTTCTTTTCTCTACGCTGGTATAAATAAAGTATCCCTCTATTTCATATTCCTGAAAGGGAGTCTCCTATATACTTCTTTCATTAACCCATGCCTCAGTTATGCAAATAATGTCTATATTCTCATTTATGGTATAACTAATCAGCTCATCTTTTTTATTTCTAAGGCTATGAGCATTTGTGTAAAAACATTTGATACTCGAAATGCTGTTATTTTTATTGCTATCATCATTATTTAAACCTGTAACATTAGTTTTATTTATCTCCCCACTATTACAGTTACCATTGCTATTATTTGTATCCAGATTTAGCCCACCATCCCCAACTTTACCTAGTTTTTTGCCAAACAAGTCTCCAAACTGATACTGAAAAGCCCAATACCTTTACGACTCAAGTGAACTCCACCTGCTAAAAAGATCTTTATCCAGAAATTTCCACAAATCCAAAACCTAATATTTTCTGAAAAATAATTTCCAACCTTTCTTACTTACACCTAAAGCCCTACTCCCCCCATTCCTGACCTGCACCTAACCTAGGTAAAATCCCAGAAATCATGCACCTTCCACTAGCTTTCATCTTCTGAATCAATCTCCTATAATCTGCTATTAATTCTTCTGACCTTCTATGCCCTATATCATTTGTACCCACATGCACAATCACCTCTGAATCAACATTTGTAGAATCAATCTCTCTATCTATCCTATCCACGATATCACTCACTTTGGCACCTGGGATAACATACTCTCAATCGCTTCTTTTTATTCTATTTTGAAAGTCCTATCTAGGTATCGTATCATAGAGTCTCCAATTGTGCTAATTTATCAGTCTTCCTTCAGAAAACTCAACATTACCATTGGCACTCTCTGATCCCTCCCCATCTGGAAGACAGTCGAACCTGTTACTGTATATGATACTGTATATATATATATATATATATATATATATATATATATATATATATATATATATATATATATATATATATATATATATATATATATATATATATATATATATATATATATATACATAAGCATATAATAAATAAAGAAGCATATTATTACATATATATATATATATATATATATATATATATATATATATATATATATATATATATATATATATATGGAGAGAGAGAGAGAGAGAGGAGAGAGAGATAGGAATAATGAAATGGAAGGAAAGGAAGAAACCAAAGATGTTTACGAAGGAAAGATACAAAACAGAAAAATTGAATGATAGATCAATACTGATCCACACACACACACACACACACACACACACACACTCACATTATTCTTCTATATATATATATATATATATATATATATATATATATATATATATATATATATATATATATATATATATATAACATAAAGAAAACACATAAAAATATAGAGACAGTAAAAAGCCACATGGGCCTATCGAGACTGTCCCAGCCAACCCACCACCCAAACATGCTCATGCAAATCCACAAAGCACCCTAGGGCTTGTCAATTTGTTGTAACTACAAATCCACCAACTTGGCTTAGTCAAAACTAATGATATATAAATATGATACCCAAACCATCCACATGCATTAATAAATAACTAAGTTATGGTCACACATGCCATCTAACTATAACTATATCACAACTAAAAACCCGCCAATTTGGCTTCGTCAATATATTATATGATTCCAACCCATCCATAAACGAATCTAACCCTTTCTTAAATGTTGCACTCGATCACTCTCAACAACCTCCTCTGGTAAACTATTCTAAAATTTAACAACCCTATTACTGAATGCATTCCAAGCTTTCTTATATCAAGATGGCATGCTTCTTCTTAATTTTCTTATTATGCCCCCCTGGTCACCTGTCCATGTTCTACTAATGAAAAATTTAATAGTCTCGGTATTATGAATAGATGTAAATATTTTTGTAGACTTGTATCATGTCCCCCTTAAAAATTCCCTTCTACAGAAAAAACATTCCTAACTCCTTCAGCCTCTCCTCATAGCTCTTACTTACCCTCAAAGCCCAGAAATCATCCTTGTTGCTCTACGTTGCACTCTCTCTAGCATATCTAAGTCTTTCTTTTAAGGGGCCCAAACTTATGCACAATACTCTTATTACTGGCCTAACATAGCTATTATACAGTTTACTTATTACTTTCTTCCTTGCTCTTGTAAACGATATTGTGATTTATTATGTTCCCAGCATTTTGTTAACTTTTCTCTAGACCGAACTTTGTATAGCTACTTTCAAATTACTGCTTATAATCACACACAAATCTTTTTCTTGGTCCACTGACTCGAGCCAATCCCCATTCACATTGTAGTTAAAACTTTTATTTGAGTAACCTAGGTGAAGAACCTTACAGTTTTTACTATTAAAATTCATTTGCCACTTATCTGCCCACCCAAGAAGTTTATCAAGATCATTTTGAATCTTTATACATCCTTCACTATTCCTAACTGAGGTGGCCACTTTGGTATCATCTGCAAACTTAGAAACCTTGCATTTAAGTCCCTGGTCTAAATCATTTATATATATGAGGAAACAATAGTGGCCCCAATACTCAACCTTGTGGGACACCACTCTTCACTATTTACCATGATGACTTATTGCCATTTAGTTGTACACACTGTTTTCTATTGTCAACTAATCTTTAAGCCAACCATGTAACACTCCACCTATATACCACATTGCAATAACTCTTCATCAGCCTTATGTGGGGAACCTTATCAAAAGCTTTACTAAAGTCTAAATATACAATATCAACTGATCTCCTCGGTCAATGCAGTCAGTAATGTATTCCATAAATTTTAAAAGGTTTGTCTGACATGACCTACCCTTTCTGAAACCGTGCTGGGAGTCATACAATACCTTGTTATCTTCTAAATATTTCTCTATATGACCTTTCAGTAACTTTTCCAGAACCTTTTCAACCAGAGATGTTAAGCTAACTGGCCTATAATTTCCCAAATCTTCCTTACTACCTTTCTTATAAATAGGCACAACATATGCCATTTTCCAGTCATCTGGTACCTCACCAAATGTTATAGATCGCTTAAAAATCAAATTCAGTGCCTTTGCAAGATACTACCCTCTTTCAGAATTCTACCATATATCCCATCAGGCCCTGCAGCTTTACCTGGATCAATATGGTCTAATAAACGTTTAATATCTTTTACGTCAAATTCAAATTCTGTAAGTCTATTTGTTACATGCATACAAGAACTATTAGTCTCCAAACTATTATCTAATCTTTCCTCAGTAAAAACTGAAGCAAAATAAGCATTGAAAATGTTGACCAACTCCTTATCTGAACTCACTAAATTTTCATCAATTTTAATTGGACCAATTGTCCTATTCTTTACTTTTAAATTTATAAAAGCTAAAAAACTTCTTCGGGTTCTTATTACTATTCCTTGCTAAATTATATATATATATATATATATATATATATATATATATAAGACTTGCCCGAAGCCACAGCGCAAGATCCTTGTCGGACCAAGATGAGAATTTTCAAGATTCTCTCTTCCCCCACCCACGAGAAATTGTACGGTTACCGCAGCAGCGTTTGTGCGCTGCCGTCGCTTCTGTAGGAATCCGCCGAGATCATCCCAGGACTCTACCACTCAACTACTTTATTTCTCCTTTCTTCTTACTCTGAGGCATTCTTCCCGACATATGTCTCAACCTTCCTCCTAAAAGCCGGGGACATAGAAATAAATCCTGGATCTGGAATTTATTTGTGCCCAATATGCAACAAAATAGTAAGAAGAAACTCCATACGTTGCAATAGATGTGAGCAGTGGATACACAAACACTGCTCACCTTTCACCATGCTCCCCCCCTCAAAACACAATTGGATTTGCCAAGTCTGCACTCCACCCACAATAACCCCCACAACACTCACAACACACACACAAACAAACCCACAACATAAACATGTTACAATTCAACACAAACTGACTCCACAAAAACAAAGAAATAGAAGCCTTCTTAAAACAACACAATATACACATAGCCCTGATACAAGAAGCCTACCTACCCGAAAAATATCCAGAACCAAAATTCTACGGTTATGATGCCATTTTCACACCTCAAATACTAAAACATTACACTCTACCAACTCTTATACATAACTCATTACCATATACAAATACCACCTTACATACCACAATTTTATTAAATGACAATATCACCAAAACACAATCTTTCACAATAATGATAAATAAAAAACCACACAATCTAATAAGCCTATACATTCCCCACCCCACCTCACCACACTGCCCTAGAAACTACAAACCAAACCTCACTGACATCACCCACCTCCCAAATCTCATAATGGGAGGTGACTTCAATGCTCACCACCCTACATGGTACAACGCCCAAGAAGCAGACCATAGAGGAACACACATCATATCTAACCTCGAAAATTTAAACATTCTAAACAACACAAACAGCCATACAAAAATTCCACCCCAAATCAACCAAACTTACGCATTACCAGGCCCTTATGTATTTCATCACGACATTTTATTTTTATAAAAGAATTTATGGATTCGACAAGTTATTTTTTTAACTTTTTAATGTGAAGCTCAAAATGATATAATATACATAGTATAAATTTATATCGAGGAAAGAAAAATGAAAGATAACTTCACAACAACAATAGCTAAGCAGCGAAAAGGAATACATTTTGGAATCCTGGTAAACTTTTGGCAGGAAACAAAAAAAAAAAAAAAAAGGCTTTTTTTTTGGGGGGGCTCGAGCCGGCGGGGGACATATTATATATATATATATATATATATATATATATATATACTGAGAAAAAGTATATATATATATATATATATATATATATAATATATATATATATATATATATATTATTTGTAAGATATTACACGGTAATATAGGTGGCTCGCTGGAGCCGACGGGGAACACAGGGGGATTGCTTTCCATACCCTGCAGGAGGGCGAGAAACCCCGCGACAATTCCAAATACCAAAGAGCGGGTTCCTGAGCGACCTTCCCGGAGAGGGAAGAATAAACCCCGTAGTTCACCGAAGGCCGAGACCCTGACTCCTGCCATCGAAAGTGGCATACCCTTGGGGTATCTTTATTAAAAAAATTACTAGAAAGTCTATTTATTTTAACGAGTAACGTATAAAAAGTCTCTAAATAGGCTTTCTACTCATATTACTATAATTATTAACAATAATTTATTTTTATTTTTTTTTTTTTACATTTTCTTAACTAAAATTTTATTTAAAATGTATTCCTTTTCCCTGTAGCTATTGTAGTTTTTTTTTTTTTTTTTTTTTTTTTTTTTTTTTTTTACGCACTAAAATTGTACTAGCATTCCAGCAATGTATTCCTTTTCCCGGCCGGTAGCTGTTGTAGTTTTTGAGATATGTTTTTTTTTTTTTTTGTTTTTTTTTATTTATTATTATAAGGTATTTTTTTCTCTCAATAAATGTTCAAAAGAATTGTTTTTCTTAAATTTGTAACTTTTATGAACTTCACAATAAATTAAATATATTTATTTCGTATGATTAGTTCTTATTTTTTAATTAAAGTTAAAGCTAAATTTTTTGTTCGAAAGCATTCATTTGTCAGGAAATAATAAATGTCGTGATGAAGTAAAAAAGGTCCCATTACCAGACATAACACTATGCTCACCAAATCTACATAAAGAACTCCACTGGTCAACACAAACCGATCTAAACTCCGACTACCTTCCCATTATCATAAAATATCAAAACATTAATAACACAAACTACCCACTTAGGAAAACATACACAAACTACAAAAAAAGCTGACTGGACAAACTTCACCAATTGCATAGAAAACAACATACACTCCCTAAATATCACAAGCGCATCAACAATCGACAAAGCCATATAAAATTTCACTTCTGTAACCCAAAAAGCAGCTAACCCAGTGGTTTTCAAACTTTTTAGGTTCAAGGCACCCATAGCTCACCAAGAATTATTCGCGGCACCATATATATATATATTTATATATATATATATATATATATATATATATATATATATATATATATATATATATATATATATATATATATATATATATATATATATATATATATAATATATATATATATATATATATATAGAGAGAGAGTGAGAGAGAAAGAGAGTAAATAAATATATAGTATAGAGAGAGACGGAAATTTACAGAAGAAAAAATACCACGGATGGACGTGAATTGGAGTAATAATGGAACTGGAGAAGAGTTTTGTTAGAGTGGTGCATCTGCAATATAATCCCAGGGTACCCATACAAAATTTCACTTCTCTAATTTAAAAAGCAGCTAACAAAGCCATCCCCAGAAGATACATAAAAAAATTAACCCAACCCTAACACCTGAAATAGAACAACTAATTAAACAACGCAACTCACTCAGAAAAACAACACCCACATCACTACAAACCTTAACACAGATTAACACCTTAAACACCCAAATCACTAATTTAATGAAAACACATTCTTCGAATAACTTCCAAATTTTCCTCACCAAGAACATCCAACACACGAATAACACCAGAATGTGGAAAACAATAAAAACACTGAAAAACACAAACAACCAACAAACATATACTCATGAATCCATCAAAAACCAAACCCCCCAATCCACCAAACAACAAGCAAACATTTTTGCAACTCACTTTGCAAAACAATCAAAACCTACACACCCTCAAAACAGGAAAATCATCATAGCCCTCAAGAAAATAACATGCAACCAAGACCCAGCAATAGAAATAACCACAACAGACATGGAAAAAACTACAAAGACCCTTAAAAACTCACCAGCAATAGGCACAGACAGCATCTCAAACAAACACTTCAAACACCTATGAAACACAGCTTTAACCCAATTAGCACAAATATACACATACTTCCTTTACTTACTTACCTAAGCAAACTAAAGACCTTTTCTTTTAATCCTTTCTTATCCTATTTTTCCTGAGCCTTTATTAACATTTATGTAACCTATAATCTCGGATTGAACTAATACTCATTGTAACACTAAACACAATTTAACACGGTTCAAGCAAAATCACTCAACCACAACAAACATCATCCAAACCCACAATCAACCGCTTAAACTTAATTCCCACTCAGAAAACAATAATCATAGCAATCGATAATAACAAAGCCTTTTATACAGTACCCAAACATAACTTAATCCACAAAATTACAAAATCAAATATCCCCACAAACCTAAAGAAATGCCGTGATTCCTTCCACTTCACCTGGAAGGCCTCTGTCTATCCGCAGCGATCAGTCACCTGGAACGCCTTCGACATCCCAGGTGCCCAAACGTTCGGGGCAATCCCAAAAGGTGCCCCCGTCATAGTCGTTCTCAATTGTTTACTCCATATGCTGCTTCCCTCCGGGACTGATGGCTGACAACATTTCCGATGTATTATCTATTGCGACCCACCACCTCCAAGGCTCTTACAGAGCAAAGAACCATCATTCTTAGCGATGCACTTGAAAAAGCTTTAGGAATTGAAAATCCACCAGTTATGGGTTAAATGAGGAATGGGAACCCCAGTCCGCCACCACCGAAACCCAAAGTCCCATCCTGTCATCCTCAACTCGAAACATGCATCTTATTTCCATTCCTGATGAAATAAGAAACACCTCCAAAGGCATTATTTATTCTTTAGAACATAAAGACCAAGATATTGCTGTAATTCTAAGAAATCTACAGCAGAAAAGATTTCTTGATACTAACGTTTACAGATTTCCCCCACGCCGGGACCGCCTGACACCTCAAATCCTCGTTTACTATTGACCTTTACACCTTTTTCCACCTACTAAGGTGAAAATTGGTTTACGTGCGCAAGTGTTCGTACGTTTATTCTCCGACCCAGACGTTGCTTTTAAATGTCAGGAGGTTTGCTATCCCTGAAAAAATTACTATAGGGGACCGCATGCTATATGCGCAGTTTAAAGTAGCACTTCACATTTCCTGTGAAAACACACCCCTCTGCAAAAACTGGGACCCCCACAGTGCCTCTTTCCTAAAATGCCCGTCTTACCTGTTTGAACAAGAGGATTTGGAATTATGCACCATAGAAAAGTTGAGCCGAAAAGATGTCATACACACACACACACACATATATATATATATATATATATATATATATATATATATATATATATATATATATATATATATATATAGTATATATATATAAATAAATAGAAAGAGTAGAAGAGAGGAAAGAAAAAGAGAGAGAGAGAGAGAGAGAGAGAGAGAGAGAGACTTAAATGATGAATATCAAGTGGTTTGTTTTATTTTTCCCTTTTTTATTTTTCTTTTAGTTCCTGGACTGATCTTTGTTCCACATAAAGACTAGACTTGTCGTTTTGATATTTCTTATTGAACAAGATAAAGAAGAGGTTTCTGGAATTAACAAATAACATAAAAGAAATATGAATCCCTTCTCTCTCTTTTTCTCTCTCTCTCTCCCCCCCCCCCCCCCCCCCCACACACACACACACACACACACACACACACACACACACACACACACACACACACACACACACACACTCACATATTTGAATAAAATGAATTTATATTCAACTCTCTCCTTTCACACGATTTTATTATCTCTTTTAACACAAACATATTTATATATATATATATATATATATATATATATATATAGCGGCGCACGAAAACGCGGCGCGTTTCACGATAAATGCGGAAAACGGTTAAACACTCCAAATTGATTCGAACGAAGTACAACAA
>JABUQX010105009.1:10000-21320 GCA_015478945.1 Trachelipus rathkii | reverse complement strand
GGTATATTTACATGCGTGGAGATCTCCATATTAAAAAAATTATTGTATTTTATTTATTAAGTATGATAATTAGATTAGGATGTTCGGTTCCTCTGATTAAAAAATATAATGAAATTATTATAATTAGTTATATACGAGTTTATTTTATGTGTCAATAGTAAGATCTGTCTGATTAAAATTATGTTTATAATATTTTATGTTGCCGTCTAATTAATAGATTTTCGAATTAATTTGAAATCATATTTAAAATTTAGCTGAAATAACGAAATATAACTGTCGTGGTACCATAAGGGGGAGGAGCTATGAGCTCTTGTTGTCCTCTGACGTCATCACGTGTGGGTAGGCAAAAAAAAGTTGAGTTTATCAGTAAAAATGAAATAAATTCTACGGTATATTTCTCCGACTTTTAAAAAATATTTTAAAAATATTTTTTTTAATTGAGGCTGGGTGTTCTTGCTTAGCCCGGAAATCACCATGATGTACGGACTACCGTACTATAAAATAATGCTATTATAATCTTTATTGTAATTAATAAAGCTAGAACTCTTTGGAGGCAAAAGCTATTATTATTATACAAGGAGAAACAAAGCTCCAACAGTTATGTGTATTATGATGTACGGTAAAAATGTGCTTACATCTTATAAAATCACACACATAACTATGTTTATTCCTTTTTGTATGTTATTTAAAATCTTAAGTCAACCAATAAGAGTCTTTTCTCCTCCCGGCGATATCTGAAGCCCAAGGAGAGAAGACGCCAAGCAGTTAGTTCGGCCAACGACATCAGTGCCGCGAGGCGCGCTTGGGGTTTTGTCCCTGGCACGCTAAAAATTATATTATTTTTGTAATAAAACTAAAGGTGTTAGATTATTATTAATGTTCTTATAATAAGATCTTTTAAGTGTCATTTGATACGCTAAGTTGATTCACCAGTGAATAAAAAGATAAAAATTATAAAGAATGGTGATGAAGATCTAGTAAGGAACATGGCATTATATTATTTGCCCCACCTTGCAAACTGTTCTAAAATAAAATGTATATAATATGGGGATTTAAGTATTCACGAAAATATACTTAAAGGGTCTGTGGCCCACTCCTCACTTATTTATTATACAAGATAAAAATTATCTATTATTATGTGTGAAAACAACAATATGAAAAAGAATGTTAATAAAAGAATAACATCGAAATCTATTTAATACACCTTCCATCTTATTAATTAGTGTACCCGAGGGGTGAGGGAGTTAATTCTATGTTTATTTGATTAATGAACTCATCTACTCGTGCTACATATATATATATATATATATATATATATATATATATATATATATATATATATATATATATATATATATATATATATATATATATATATATATATAGGCCTATATAATATAGTTTTGTGAGGTGAATCTGAAGAGAGTGAGAGGATTGATAGAGAGATTATTTGGCAGGGTGTGTAAAAAGGATGGGTTTGATAGAAGTAAATGTAGATAAGAGTAAGTTATGTATGAATGAGGACAGCCTCAGTATTGAAGTGTATGCTAGATGCGTGTAGCCTAGCTGCGAACAAGTGACTGAGTTAAAATTTAAAAGTATATGTTGGAAAAAGGAGAACGGATGATGCCGAGTGTAGTAGGTAAGTTGTGAATTGCAGCAACGTGAGGCTGCGGCAATAGTCGGGTTGGTGGATGTAAGAGACTGTCTTGAGTGAGTAGTGTCTTGTGTTTTGATGGTAAGGTTGTACCTGTGTTAATGTATAGTAGATAAACGACTATGGTCCTGAATAAGAGGTATAGATCTAAAGTACAAATGTGTTCAGAAATGGACAATCTTAGGGCGTGTTAGGTGTGAGAAGAATGATAAAATGAGGAATGAAGCGTATTAGCAGAGTTGTAATTGGTTATGAAAAAAGGGATAACATGAAAGTATGTTTAGAAGGTTTGGTCATGTGGAAGAATGGAGATAGGCGGTTGGTTTAAGCGGATGTATAGTGGTGAGTGTGTTGGGAATCGGCCCCGGCTGCGAGACGAAGAAAAAGTGGATTGAGTCAGCAAAAGAATGTCTGAAGGAGTGAATGTGAGTTTGGCAGGGGCGAGAAAAAGTGCATAAAGGAGTAAATGGCAGGGTTTTGGTGAGGGTGTATGGTTGTGGCCCACCTGGGCCAAGGTATAACCCCACATTGGCTAGATGCCATATGTGAGGGGTTCCGTCACGTCCCGTGAAGGCTCATAGGGTGGATTTTTGCTGCGGCGAGTTCCCCACTAATAGTATAAAAGGAGCGTAAGGGCTGGGGTTTCTTTCGACTTTGTGTCATATTCTTCTACTTACTTTTCTGTTTTTGGTACATGTTACGCACCTTACCCCAGTCTTGGTGAGAGAAGATGGGTTGATGAGGGATGATGATGATGATTGATGATTGATGATGAGATATATATATATAATATATATATATAATATATATATATATATATATATATATATATATATTATATAATCAAAAAAAAGTATATATATTATATATATAGTATATAGTTATATATATATATAAGTAATATATATATATATATATATTATATATATACCGGTATACGGTATACTACTATATAGTTCATATATAATACGTATATATATAGTACTTAGTACTACGTATAATATATATATATATATTATTAATATATATATATATATATATATATATAAATATATATATAATATATATATAATATATATGAGAAAATAAATGAGGTCTTTAATCAAATAAACATAGAATTAAATCCCTCACCCCCTCGGATACAACAATACTTAATAAGATGGAAGGTGTATTAAATAGATTTCGATGTTATTCTTTTATTAACATTCTTTTTCATATTGTTGTTTTCACACATAATAATAGATAATTTTTATCTTGTATAATAAATAAAATTAGGAGTGGGCCACAGACCCTTTAAATATATTTTCGTGAATACTTAAATCCCCATATTATATACATTTCATTTTAGAACAGTTTGCAAAGTGGGGCATGTAATAGAATGCCATGTTCTTTACTAGATCGTTTTCACCGTTCTTTCTCAATTTGTGGTGTTATATATTATTATCTCACTTGAGACAGTGAATCAACTTAGTTTTAAAACGTATCAAATGACAGCTTAAAAAAGATCTTCTTATAAGAACATTGAATAATAATCTAAGACCTTTTAATTTTATTACAAAAAATAATAGAATTTTAGCATAGTCTGGGCGATGCCCAGACACTTTCGGTAACGGCCTCTGATGTTCGGGCCGACTAACTCTTCCCTCGTTCTTTAGCGTCAGATATTGCCGGACAGGGAAAAGACTCTTATTGGCTGACTTAAGAATAAAAATAATAACAACAAAAATAATAAAACAGTATGTGATGCTTATAATATGTAAGTAAAATATTTAGGGTACATACTAATACACATAAAGATTGGAGCGTGTTTCTCCTCTCATAATAATAGCTTTTCAATTATTACAATAAAGATTATAAAAACATGTTTTATAGACCCTAATATATACATATATATAGTATATATATATTATATATATATATATAATATATATATATATAATAAGTCCTATTATATATATATATATATTATATATATTATATACCTATATAATATACAATACAGTGGCGTATTAGGGGGCGGCCGGCAGGGGGGCCAGGCCCCCGAAATTATTAGAACTAAAAAAATATTAAGCATTATATCTGTTAACTCAATATAAAGTTGCAGAGGTTCTCACAATTAATTATATACGTCGCAGTTCAGGAACAAATCTCGTAAGTCCTTTAGTTAAAAAACTAAACTTGAAACCATCAAAGAAAAAATGCAACATATACCCAACATTCCTTCTTCCAACCCACAGATTTAATATCGCACATTCATTTTTATAGATTTTTGGATGATTTAATATCAGAATTAGGAGAGAGGTTTTTAACATGTAAAGAAACATATCTTCCTTGTAATATTGTCATCAAGCAAGCATACCCCACGTGTAATGTTCCATATGAGAAGATATATTAAAATCATCTAGATGTAACATTTCCACAAGGAAGATTCGAAAAGCACCAATTGAATATTTTAGATTTAAAAGCAGAAGATGCTATTTTAGGAAGTTGAAATGGCCATCACCAGCACAGAATCGTCCAAAAAACAGACAGAGACGGAGTAGTTTCTTGTGTCGCAGTCACAATTTCCAGAATATTTACATCGTGTTGCAAATACTGGCAATTTTACCCATTTCTACTCTTACAGAGAAAGAAGCTTTTCAACATCAAGACTTTCTGAAAACCTACTTGAGACATATTTATTTGGAGATAAAAGACTTACTGGATTTGCCCTCCCCTACATTTACATTGAAATATTGAAATAAAAACTGGATATTATCTCGGACTTATCTCCGAATCAGAAATCGATTTAAATTTAACAATTTAGGTATGGTGATTTAGTAATTTATATAAATTATTCCATTTTTCTTATAAATTTAATATTTGGGTCCATCCACTTTATATATATATATTATATATATATATATATAATATATATATATATATATATAATATATAATACTATATAAAGTATAATACATATATATATAATATATAATATATCATATATATTAGAGGTGTTGTACCGCGAATTCCGGTTCCGGCCGGAATTCCGGCAGGAATTTGACATTTTTTTCCGTTCCGGTTCCGGCCGGAATTTTTTAAAAATTCCCGGCGGAACCCAATTCTAATGTACCTTGATAATTAAAAATTGCTGGGAAGGATTTATTTTACATAACCCATGCCCATCTTTTAACAAAATATAATGGTTGCCTTGTTAGTATTCATACACAGTGTTATTACATACTTACAGTATTTTCCATAGTAGAGCATGGACAGGTTGACCAGGGGGCCATAATAAGAAAATTAAGAAGAAAGCATGCCATCTGCATATAGAAAGCATGCATTCGTAATATAGTTGTTTAAATATTGGAATGGCTTGCCCAGGAGGTTGTTGAGTGTGACTCGATTACAACATTTAAGAAAAGGTTGGATGGGATAATGGATTTGGGTTGGGTATCTTATTAATATATTAGACGAAGCAAATTTGCGGGGTTTTTGTACAATAGTTATTAATGTAGGTTGGCATGTATGTACCATAACTTAGTTATTAATGTAATGTGGATGGTTTGGGTAATATATATATATATATTATATAATATATATAATATTATTTATATATATATATATATATAATATCCCATATATTATATTATACTAATATTGATATATATATATATATATATATATATATATATTACTATATATATATATATGTATATAATATATATATATATAGTATATAATATATATTAATATATATATATTATATCAATATATATATATATATTATTAGTATTATTATTATGATTAATTTTTGACTAAGCCAAATTTTTGGATTTTAGTTACCAAGTTATTGACAAGTTCTAGGGTGCTTTGTGGATTTGCAAGAGCATGTTTGGTTAGTGGATTGACTTGGGACAGTTCTCGATAGGCCCATGTGGCTTCTTACGTGTCTCTATATTCTTAATGTCTTAAATGTCTACATACCTACAGTATTATGAAATATAAGTTTCTCAAATATCTCAAATATATAGGATAATAAGTTACTCATTAAATTCAAATTTTAAATCAAAAAATAACTTATATATATATATATATATATATATATATATATCAATATATAATATATATATATATATTTATACTCTATTATATAATACTATATATATATATAATTAAATATATATACTATATACATATACTTATATTATATATCTATATATACTTATATATATAGTGATATATATATATATATATATAGTATATGATATTATATTATATTAGCAATGGAAAACATAGTCCAATTTTCAAACTGCTCGTTAAGCAGTGCAGTAGTTTAAAGAATTAAATTGACTCTGTTTGAAAATTTACCTATTCCATATATCTGTTAGCTAAATGATATCTTGATCAGCCTTAGATAACTCTTCGAAGTACTGCTGATCTCAACTTTACTGTAGGAATTGGTAACATTGCATCTCTCTACCAGAAATAAAAGTTGGACTCGAAATAGATGTTTTGGAGAAGAATGCGGCAACGAGTTTTACGAGTTCCTTGCTCTTCAGTTGAATTGATACAAGGCTTGGTTACTCATGTGCAATAAAATTATTATTTTTCTGAAGAAGGAATTGATTTGGGTCATTGTCATTAGATATGTGCCAAATTTTGGGGTTATAGAAGAAATATTTCCTCAATGACTCGCTTTTTCTCCACGGCTTCGATTCTTTCGCTATTTGGGGTGCCATTGTTCTAGAAAATACAGGATTTATACTCACCTTTTACTCTATCCAAATTTTGCACTTCCAGATAATTCTCTTCGGGTGGGAATGATTCCATATGATATATATGAAAGTGGCGTGTCTATAACAAACTACTATAACCGCATAAAACCTCGCACGCCGGTAAATGTTTTTGTGTGAGAACTACCTAGTTTATTTTTTTGTGGCATTTTTACACTCTATTAAAGATTTTTTGTAACATTTATTATAATAAAAAAAAATCTTTGTTTGACTGATGGCACTCCAACAACAAGGTTATTATTATGACAAATACGTCATAAATTAACGAACAAACTTTATCATATATATATATATATATATTATATATATATATATTATATATAACTATATATATATAATATATATATATATAATATACCCTATATAATATATATATATATTATATATAATATATATATTATATATATATATTAAGTTATTAGAATTTTTTTTACATTCTTTATAGTTAAAGAAAGTTTACTCTAGAATTCCCGGTTCCTCGGCCGAAATTTCGGCCTGGAATTTTTTTTGTGATTCCGGCTTATTCCGGTTTCGGCCGGAACCGAAAATTTCAGTTCCGGACCACCCCTAATATATATATATATATATATATATATATAATATATATATATATATTATTTATATATATATTAATATATATATATATATATATATATATATATAATATATATATATATATTATATATATATATATATAATATTATAATATCTATATATATATATATATGTCGATTCTTTGCTGGCCCCCCCCAAAAAATTTGGATATCCGACTGTGTATTATATATATAACGGCCTAATATATATATATATATATATATATATACTATCATATATTATATATATATATATATATAGTATATATATATATATATATATATATATAATAATATATATAATATATATATATACATATATAATGACATACTTAGAATACATTTATAAAAAATAATAATTAAAATATTCCAATAATGAATAAAAAGAAATAAAAAATATTGGCAAGTTAAAAACGCCAAAAGTACTTTTTTTTTTTTTTTTTTTTTTTTACAGTTAAACCACCACTCAGGGCGAGCACTTTTCCACAGGAGGGGGCCAGGAAAATAAAATCAAGGAAAAACCCCACCCAATCCCCAAGCCTAAGGCAAATCTCTCAGATGAGCGCAGACATGGGTTTTAAAGAGAGAAGATTAAATATAGTTGCGAAAAACAGGGAAGAAGGCAAGGAGGTCCACAGAACAGAAGTAGCTGGAAAGAAAGAGGCACCACAACGAACATGTCTGGGCGTTCTTCAATACTCACGCAAAATTCAATGCGGGAGAGCCATGGCACCCCCTTGTTAATTGCGTGAGGGCGACGCAATGGTATTGGAATACGAGCGGCCAACTCCCCTGTAGCATCTACCGCCTGTAGACCTATAGAAAAGAGATTAGTGCGCCAACCGTCACGTCGGCAGAGATAGAGGGTTCAAGAGAGTTTGAAAAGAGGCGGACAGTTTATTAGTCTTCTTTAGCCTTTGACTCAAACCCAATTCACAATGAAGCCGATGGAGCCGGAGCGCCCCCAAAATGTTCTGAGGAACAGTACTCCATTACAAGGGGCGAATTAGCCCTCGTATATAAACTGGCGAGCAACTGTGCAGCAGGAAAAAAATTCCCGCAACCTGACAGAACTCCCAGTTCTTTGAGGCCACCTTTAGCAATCATTGAAATATGAGGTTTCCAAGGACAATTTATTGTTTATGTTATCAAGACAAGAATGTTTATGTTATTCACAGGAGAGACGTTAGAGCCGTTCGTAAGAAATGAGGAAAGTTGTGAGTGTTCTTTTGAGAGGGCAGATGTAGAAAGTTGAGTTTTTAAAGAGTTGAATTTTACTAGGTTGCGGTGACCCCCAACCGGAAAATCCCATCCAGATGCGACAAGGATAGAAATCGGAAAGCTGATGACGAGAGGCAACTCTAGAAGCACAAAAGAAGGAGGAGCAGATTTGAAGTGGCAGTAGAAGAGTGGAGGGTTGAGTTCATCGGCATAAGAGTGAAACAGAGTTGGAAGTACAGCTGAAGAGATCGTTGATGAAAAGTAGGAATACAGTTGGAAGATAAAACGGAACCTTGCGGAACACCACAATTAAACAGGAAAGGAGGAAGAAGGTCGCTCCATCAACGAGTTGCTGATATAGAGCGATCGGAGAGAGAAAACAGGACAAGAGTAAGCAAAGAGAAGAGAGGAGAACCCAAAAGGCACAGGGTAGCTTAGAGATCCCCCAGTTGACGCGTCGACAAACCGGTCAAAAGCTTTGGATACTGAGTATGTCAAGCGCCACCACGCAAGACTCCCCATGGTCCCTAAGGCAGAAGACCAATAATCAGTTAGATAGGGAAAGTATGTCACCATTTGGCCTCGAGCCTCGAAAGCCATATTAAGGATCTGAAAGAATGGAATGAGATTCCAGACCATCCAGGAATGGAGAGTTAAGAAAGAGTTTCAAAGATTTTAGATAGAATACAAGTGAGAAGTTAGAAGGATCAGAGTTAGAAGGATCAGAACGGCTACCTTTTTCGGGATCGGTTGGACATGTGCGCGCTTCCAGGACTGAGGAAAAGTATTAAGTATTAAGACCATAGAGAGTAGGAGTTGAACGAGGACAGGCGCCCGCTCAGAAGCACACTCCTCAAAACACGGGGGGAAATGCCATCCGGGCCACTAGCCTTTCCTGACGTTCATTAGATCTCAGGATCCCCATGCACAACGCATCATGTGAAATCACAGGTAAAGGGACATGGGAAACCTGAGAGGAAGAAAGGAGTAGGAGAGCGGATGCCCAGAATCGTGCCAGGGGTAGAATTAGTCATGGAAAAAGTCGAGGCCGGAAGAGCATTGGCCTTTTTTCAGAAGGAGGAGTTAGCAGCAGAACCGTCATGAGCGGAAGTAAGGGGAGGAAAGGCAATTATTTCAAAAGTGTGTCAGAGATGTTTTTGCAAGGGGCCAGAAATTTTTTTTATTCTGTAGGAGAAACCAAGCAGTTGTCGCACCGTTCTTAGTAAAGTGGCTTAGGTCCTGTCGAATAGTATCCCTCACAACGATTCGAGCAGAAATGAAAATTTATGATTAAGCGTGTTAGCGAGAACGAGAGTTTTTCGCATGCCCGGAGTACGCAATGTCTCTCTCCTTAATGGAGCGAGAACAACAAATCAAAAATCTAATGAAAGAAAAAAAAATAAAAAAAATACATAAAACAAAAAATAGAGAACAAGCTACATTATACAAACATGAAGTATATTGAAGAGGAGAAAAAAATTTTAGTGAAGAAGAGGGAATGAACAACTATGACTCATACCCAAATCAGGTAGCTCACGAATCACCCACCATTTTTACAAGCGGTGACAGAGGCATACCCAGAGAGTACAAACAAGGATTCAATCCAAGAGAAGAGTTAAGATTAGACAAAAAAAACAAAACGCAATTCACCACTACAAATCAAATAGCACACGAGCATTAAAAGATATAGACACAGAAATATACAGATTAATAGGCAAAAAAAAACAAAAAAAAAAAAAAAAAATAAAAAAAAAAAAAAAAAAAAAAAAAAAAAACATGGTGAGAGCACTGCTAGATAGAGAGAAAAGAATGTTATAAAATAGAGCACAGAATGTAAGAGTTCAGAAGATATAACATAGAAGGAGAATGTGAAAAATAGTATTATAAACAAGAGAGAAAGGTAAAAAATTAAAAGTGGTGAAAACATAAGTCAGACTGTATTACAAGAATTGGTTAGGGACGAATATGGAAAAATATAATAGGTAGGATCCTTAATATAACTGATACAGAATCTGATAATGAGAATACATGATGTTTATAGAGCACTACCTCACCAGACCATAGCAATACAGAGATAAATGAGAGAGAATCCCAACCAACTCAAGATGTGATGAGATACGATATGAATTCCCCTAAATAGAGATCATACAAGAATTTGAAAAATGAGAGAAAGAAGTAAACAAAAGTTCTCAATAGAAAAAAGTAGATAAAAGATAGATCAAAAAAATATAATGAAAAAATCTGTCCATTAGAGGGAAAAGCATCAAACAAGAAACAACAAGAATAAATAGATATAAAGTAAGTAGGAGAGAGAAGAGAAAATTTTAAAGACCAACAAATAAAAAGAAACATACAGAAATAATAGAGAAGCATTCAAAAGAAAATTCTTACTGGAACGTGCTATACAGGAAAAATATTAAAAATGAAATATAGTATAGGATAACACACAAAATACAACACCCATATTAAGACGAAATATAGAGAAAAAAGTATATAAATACAGAGATTTTAAGAATTTATATTGAGAATAAGAATATAAACCACAATAGAGCCAAGACTGAAAAAAATAAGAGAATAATATCAGACAATAAATAAAAGATAAATAGATAAGAATAAGAGATATAGAGAGAAAAGGTGAAATATACAACAGATAATCAGTAATGAATATAAGAGACCGCAAAAGAGCAAAGACAGAAAAAAAATTCATAGAAAAATAATAGCAATAGAATACAATAAAAGAAAAAAACCACTAAACGAAACACTGCGGAAACCCACAACCCCCAAAAACATACTACATAATGTAGATACCTGAACTATAATCGAGATATTCAAGAAAAAAAAAAAATCACGACAAAAAAAATCGACAACAACAAACAAAACAGACCAGAAAGAAGGAAAGCACAATCGGTAGTACAATATAGATACATACAAACAGAGAATTATACATACAAAATCCACAAACACATCAAACAGAAAACAAAATCACAATACACTCTACTTTGCAGTGAAGCACACTCGATGGCTATTTTTAACATTAAATACGAAATAAAATGTAAAAATTGTCAATTTCC
>JABUQX010105009.1:0-5000 GCA_015478945.1 Trachelipus rathkii | reverse complement strand
TCTGTGTAGCAAGCTTACATATATCCTTATATATATTTAACTATGTACGAGCTACGAGTACTAATAGAGGTAATTATTATATATATATAAAATAGTCTGATATATAGTAGTGTGATATATACTATATGAGGTATATAAACTTACTTATTATATATATTATATTATGTAGTATAATATATATAGTAATTACTATAAGTATATATTAGATATATATATTTATATATCGATATTTTCAAAGTTATTTAGTATAATATTATTGTCATTACAGTAGACTATTAATGAGTACATTCTTATGGTATATTTAACCTTTAAAAATTAAATTTTTAAACATGGTGTTTTTCATTTTCTCTCCTTGATGCTCACACTATTTCATTTGTCTATGTATTGCCTTGAACTATAATAACTATAATAATAAGAATAATAATAACACTACTTAAAAAAAATTTTTTATCTTTGGCATTTTTGAAGGGCTGTATTTCTTAAAACAAGCTAATACCAAAGTCAATATTGCAGTGTGGAAGGAATCATCTATGTACAGTAGTATAATGTGTAAATTTTCAGATTTTAGCACTTACTCCATCGAGATAATAAGGTTCAAATTACAGATGTTCCGAAAAATTTGATTTTTGGACACCCTTGTAAATTTTTTTAAAAATATTCATCAAACTTCAAATTAAGATTTGTATTAAACCAACTTCTCAGTATGTATTCATCAACACCATAATTTCATTAGCGTTAACTGGATTTATTTTCCTTCTTTTAATATATACACCCACGAAAATGGAAATATTTCTTCGATTTTAACACAATATTTCGGATTCATTTCATGGTGAAATATTATTTTCCCTCCATAAAAAATAAGTAAAAAGGCCCTAATGTACCTTATATGTTTATCTCTTCCAACAAATCACTCCTATGAAATTTGCGCCTATATAGAATTACCATTTATTGGATGACTTATAAATTGTTTTTACCTCTATTAAGTTGATAAATTTTTGCTTCCACATTTGTGTCAAATCATTTTGGCTCACCTCTGTTTTCAAACCAGTGTTAGCTAAATTATCATATCGTAATGTTAATGGTGTTTTGAACTTTCTCATGGATAAACAATTAACCGCTATGTCTATTATATAAAGTTTCAATTTAATTTTAAGCATTTTCACTATCATCGGTACGGAAAAAATGGATTGACCCTTATACTAAAACTAATGTTTTAGAAAAACAATATAAATAAAAAGTATCCCAAATGGTGATGGTAAACTCAATTTTAATTTTAGGATATTAGTTATTTCCAATATTAATTAAATAGAAAACACAAAACTATAAAATCACTATACATATTGTTAAATAATATGTTTAAATATTATAATATAAAAATCATTATATATATAACTCCAAATACTTTGTTAAGATTCCAGGATTGGTTAAAAAGTTTTCAATCACAATAAATAATTAAATATTAAAATCTACTGTTAAAAAGATCAAATAATTAAAAAAAATTGTAAAATCGAAAACAATGAAATTCAAATTACAACTTAACAGCACTTCAAAACATTTAAACTTAGAAATTAATTCATTATTAAAAAAAAAAAAAGACGTTAGAAGAATAAATACACACATTTCACACCACAAAACTCATTTTCACTTTAAAAATGCCAAAAGTAATTGCAAGTACCAAGCACAAATACCAAGTACAAGTACAGTGGGTTTTAGAAACTGCAAGTACAGTACTCCAAAAAATGTACTTAAGTACAAGTACAAGTACTTGAACTCCAACCTGGGAGATGGTAAATATATAATATATATTATATATTATATATATTATATATTATATATTATATATTTATTATCTATAATAAAGATTAATTGATATATTATATATAGTAGTGAATATATATATATATAAATATAATAATATACATGATATATAATAATTATATTATATATAATATATATAGTATATTTAATATATATATATATATATATATATATATATATATATATATATATATATATATATACAAAGAGTAAATATATAATTTTATATATATAATTCATTATACATATATACTATTATATATTATATATATATATATATATATATATATATACTTATATATATATATCACTCTATATACTATTAATGAATTATCTATACCTCACAATAAAAATAATATATATATATATATTATAACATAATATTATATATATTATTTAAATTACTACATAATATATTTATATATATATATATATATATATTATATATATATATATATATATATTTAACTTAGGCAATGAGTTTAATAATTTATTTTCAGTATGAAAAAAAAAAACAGGTATTCAATTTTAGTTGAATTTATTATTATAACCTAGAGGCTACAACACATACTTTTTAAAAATAATAAATAAATTAAAAATAAATAAATAAATGACGTAACTACATATAATCAGAACCAAACTTCAACAGTAATGATTTAACTCATAATAATAATTTCACATACCTTTTTCCTCATGTTTACAAATAAATGTAGAAACTAATAGTAAAAAAATAAAATTATATAAAACGTAAAATATAATTTCTGAAAGAACTTATTCATATGACTGACTTCTGTCTCAAACTATGATCTGAAAAATATAAAAATGTAATATACAAAAACGTTTTTCATAGATGTTGCTTTAAAATTTGTCCTTTAACATTATAGACAGTACTCCATATAAATAATGTATTCACTTTTTGTCATTAGACAAGAATTTTAATGTATTTTTACATTTTATACTGTAACTATAGCTATATATTGTTTATTTAAATACACAGTATTAAAATATATAGCTACAGTAAAGTGTGTATAACAATTTACAAAAGTTCAGTAGCCAAAATATATTAATTTAAATACTTAAAAATTTACAAAATTGAACTGCCATTATTGTATCCTATTCAATTAGGGCCTATTCATAATTTCAAGGAATATATTAAAAGCCATATTAACTTGTAATTACTCATTTCAAATTAACAACTAGCGTCGGGCGGGGTGACTTGGACCACTTTAGGTATAACTTAGTCTCCCGACTCTCCCCTAATGCACTTTTTGAATTTTTTTTTTTTGAAAATCAAGGCCCTATAGTAGGTCATAAGCACACAAAAAAATAATAATGTAATTCTAATAATAATAGTTTTATTAAAGTTTGAATGATGCTCAGTCACCCCGACCTTGGAGGGGGGAATCAGACCACCATTGAGGGGTGAATCGGACCATCTGTTTAAATTCCTCTTTTACATATAAATTCAATTTTATATTTTAATTTTTACTTAATATAATAATTATTTATCATATTAAAATTCGTATTAAGTAATAAAAATGTCAATAATGATACATAAAATAAGAATAAAAATAAGGTGGTCCGATTCACCCCTCTCCGCTCAAAAATTGACACTTTTTGAATTCGTATTTTTTATATAAATTTCATTTTTTATTTTAATTTTAAGGCTTAATTTTACCTTTCAGCAGCAGAAAAATAAAAACTAACAACATGTAAAATACGAAAAATACTGGTGTATCCTGAGTCACCCCTCCATCAATTTTACTATGGGTGAATCGGACCAGTTAGGCCCCGTGATTTCTGCTACCAATACTGTTTGGACTGTAATTACTACAGTTTAAAGCTACATATGAGTGTATCCACTGAAAAAATAATTAAAATCCATCCACAATTTTTCATTTTATAACGAAGTTAAAAAAACTCATTTTTCAAAAGTGAAATTCTATTGAAGGGCATTTTGTACCCTAATTTGTAACATTTTTTAAAAATATAAAAACTTTCTAGAATTAAAGATGATCTAAATAAAACTTGTAGTACTACTACTACTACTACAGGCTATTAAATGAGCGAAATTTTTTTTTTTTTATTTAGAGTGGACCGAATCACCCCTCCTAAAGAGGCGGGCCCGGTCACCCCGCCCGACGCTACAAATTATAAATAGGTAGTCA
Source organism: Trachelipus rathkii (assembly GCA_015478945.1). Classification (NCBI taxonomy): domain Eukaryota; kingdom Metazoa; phylum Arthropoda; class Malacostraca; order Isopoda; family Trachelipodidae; genus Trachelipus; species Trachelipus rathkii. The sequence continues at coordinate 1,014 of JABUQX010105009.1, read as the reverse complement.
ATAACTATTTCCCATTTACTATAATATATTTTTAAGTGTTTATGGTCTTAATGCTCTATCATATAAACCTGTGTATCTTCCAAAATTTTGTTCAGTAAATCATTAGAAATTCCCTAGTATCAGAACTAGTGACTCCCTATATAATAAGTGTAATTTTTATACTGAAAACTGGTATTTAGATGCTTTGTCGTTGACTTTTATTATACTTTTAATAAATTAGAACACACTTCCAATCTATATTTCTTGATATAAATGAAATTCTAGATGGTTGGGTTATACTAAACTTATTACCATTATAATAATCAGTGGTAGCTCTGGGAAAAAAAATTCAGGGAGGCTTGCAAATCTAACAATATTAATAATTCAATTCTCAAAACTTTATTCAAGTTATCAATAATACATTTATAGGTTTTTACAATATATAAAGTAGATCCTACACTACTAAATACATTTATTTCAATAAGAAAACTATCCACTGTTCTGAAAGGGGGCCTACTAGGGGAAAAACAGTAGTTCCCTTCGAACCCCCTGGCACAATAATTAACATAGACATTAAATTTTATTGCTTACAATATTAATAATAATTAATTAATAATAATAGTGATAAAGTAATTAGATTAATAATCACAAATATTGAAGCAGAATACTAGCCATAACAAAGTGATTTCAATAATAATAATAATAATAATAATAATAATAATAATAATAATAATAATAATAATAATAATCTGAAGAAATTAAGACATTAAGACATTAAGACATTAAGAATATAGAGGCAGTAAAAAGCCACATGGGCCTATCGAGACTGTCCCAGTCAACCCACTACCCAAACATGCTCATGCAAATCCACAAAGCACCCTAGGGCTTGTCAATTTGTTGTGTAACTACAAATCCACCAATTTGGCTTAGTCAAAAACCAATATATAAACATTGAAGCGGCGAACAAAAACGCGAAAGCGTTCTGATCCTGATAATGCGAAACGGTTCCGGTCTGAGCGAACGAAGTACAACACG
>JABUQX010105008.1:0-28011 GCA_015478945.1 Trachelipus rathkii | reverse complement strand
TCCACAGTTTCAGAAAGGTAGGTCATGTCAGACAAACCTTTTTAGAATTTATGGGAATACATTACTGACTGCATCGACCGAGGAGATCCAGTTGATATTATATTTAGACTTTAGGAAAGCTTTTGATAAGGTTCCCCATAAGGCTGATGAAAAAGTTATTGCAATGTGGTATAGGTGGAGTGGTACATGGTTAGATTAAAAAGAAGTGGTTGAGAAAACCGTGTGTACAACTAAATGGGAATAAATCATCATGGGAAATAATTGAAGAGTGGTGTCCCACAGGGGTTCAGTGCTGGGGCCACTATTATTTCCTCATATATAAATGATTTAGACCAGGAAACCTAAATGTAAGGTTTCTAAGTTTGCAGATGATACTAAGTGGCCACCTCAGTTAGAAATAGTGGAGGATGCATAAAGATTCAAATTGATCTTAACTTCCTGGGTGGGCAGATAAGTGGCAAATGAATTTTAATAGTAAAGTGTAGGTTCTTCACCTAGGTTACTCAAATAAAGTTTTAACTACGATATATGAATGGGGATTGGCTTGAGTCTGTGGACCAAGAAAAGATTTAGGTGTGATTATAAGCAGTAATTTGAAAGTAGCTAATCAGTGTTTTGGAAGCTAGAAATAAAGCTAATAAGATGCTGGGCATAATAAATCGCTATGTTGTTTACAAGAGCAAGGAAGTAATAAGTAAACTGTATAATAGCTATGTTAGGCCAGTAATAGAGTATTATGCACAAGTTTGGGGCCCCTTATTTAAAGAAAGACTTAAGATATGCTAGAGAGAGTGCAACGTAGAGCAACAAGGATGATTTCTGGGTTTGGTAAGAGCTATGGGGAGAGGCTGAAGGAGTTAGGAATGTTTTTCTAGAAAGGCGATTTCTCAGAGGGGACATGATACAAGTCTACAAAATAATTATTTGCATCTATTGATAATACAGAGACCAATAAATTTTCATAGAACATGGACAGGTGACCAGGGGCATAATAAGAAAATTAAGAAGAAAGCATGCCATCTTGATATAAGAAAGCATGCATTCAGTAATAAAGTTGTTAAATTTTGGAATAGTCTGCAGAGGAGGTTGTTGAGTGTGACTAGATTGCAACATTTAAGAAAGTGTTAGATTCGTTTATGGATGGGTTGGAGGGTTTTTAGTTATAGTAGTTATTAATGTTAGATGGCATGTGTGTGACCATAACTTAGTTAATAATGCATGTGGATGGTTTGGGTATCAAATTTATATATTATCTTTTGACTAAGCCAAATTGGTGGATTTGTAGTTACAACAAATTGACAAACTGAGTGCTTTGTGGATTTGCATGAGCATGTTTTGGGTAGTGGGTTGACTGGGACAGTCTCAATAGGCCTGTATCTTTTTACTGTCTCTATATTCTTAATGTCTTAATGTATATATATATATATATATATATATATATATATATATATATATATATATATATATATATATATATATATATATATATATATATATATATATATATATATATATTTCTTCTATATATATATATATATAATAATAATAATAATAATAATAATAATAATAATAATAATAATAATAATAATAATAATAATAATATTATTATTATTATTATTATTATTATTATTATTATTATTATTATTATTAATAATAATATTAATATTATTATTAATAATAATATTATTATTATTATTATTATTATTATTATTATTATTATTATTATTATTATTATTAATTGTCATAATTTAAATTATAATATTGTAAATTTTTGTCAACAAGTTTACGTGTGCGTACATAGGCCTACTCGTAATATAAAGTGCCTATTTTGTTAAAAAGTGTAAATATTATTATTATTATTATTAGAAATTATTAAAATTTATTGTCATAATTCTTTTTTTTCAATGTTTATTTAGCATATAACGATGAAAATAAAACTTCATAATTTTGGAAAAAATTCACGTTTGGAAAATGTCAATAAAATATAACTTAGACTTATGTTTTTCTATCCAAATTAGTTTGGACAAGCACAGACGTAATAATATTTAATGACCGTTTCTCCCCGAAAAAATTGACCGGTTTTCCCCGAATTCAATTTTTTGAAAATGGAATTTTTCAAAAAATTTTAAAAATATTTATTTCAACATTTTTATTATATATATATATATATATATATATATATATATATATATATATATATATATATATATATATATATATATATATATATATATATATATATAGCTAAAACAAAAAAATATTTATATATATATATATATATATATATATATATATATATATATATATATATCTTTTCTTTCTTTCTTTATCCACCTTTTTTTCCCAAGATTGTGTGTAAGGTGCATCGGAAAGGAAAAGCAGTAGGAGAATATGACAAATGTCGAAAAGAAAGCCCAGCCTTACCGCCCCCTCTGTACCATTAATTAGTGAAAACTCGTCACAGACAGAAAATCCACCCTAGAGCTTCATAGGACCGCGACGGACCTTCACTATGGTAAATCGTCAATGTAAGGGTTCATCCCTTGGCCCAGGTGGGCCACAACCATGCCCCCATACAGAAAACCCCGCCATTCTCTCCTATCATGCACCTTTATTCTCGCCTCTGCCAAACTCACATTTCTCTCTCCTTCAGACATTCGTTCACCAACTCAATCCACTTTTTCTTCGGTCTACTAGGGGTCGATTCCCAGCACACTCACCACTATACATCCGCTTAACCAACCGACTATCATTCATCCTTTCCACATGACCAAACCATCTCAACATACTTTCATTTATTCTCTCATTTACCCCTTTCTTCACACCACACCTCTCTCTAATACGTTCATTCCTCATTTTATTAATTCTTTCACACCTAGCATGCCCCTAAGATTGTGCATCTGAACATTGAACTTTAGATCTATACTTCCTACTTATTCCAGACCATAGTCTCACTACCATGCACAATAACACAGGTAACAACATACCCTCATGTAAGACTCTAGCCCACGACTTAGTCCTTTACATTCACCAACGATTTAATTGCACCAGCCACCTTCCTGCCATTCTAACTTTCCTACTATACACTCTGCATCATCCGTTCCCTTCTCATCCAACACATACCCTAAATATTTAAACTCAGACACTTGTTCCAGCTGCTCACCATCTAACATAACTTCACACTGGGAGTGTCCTCACTCCCACCCAACCATAACCTTACTCTTATCTATGTTTACTCAAACCCCTTTTTTTCCCTTCCATTTTTACATCACTCTGCCAATCCTCTCAAACTCTCTTCAGATTCGCCACACAAAACCAAATCATCCGCATATAATAGGTAGGGCACCCTCCACTCATCTCCATTCTCCATCATTCTAACACCATTTCCTGCCATCCCCACCTCGAATTCTTTCATAACCCCATCCATATACAAATTGAATAACCAAGGAGACATAACACAACCTGTCTCACTCCGCTATTAATCCTACATAATCAACATTGGGACCATTTTTTCTTACACACGCTTCACTATCGTCATACACATACTTTAGTCATTCAGAAGGCTACCACCAACACCATATATCACTAATACCTGCCATAAAGCTTCCCTATTAACCCTATCATACGCCTGTTGTAAATCCATAAAACCTAAATATAATTTATTCTTCTCCCTCATTTTCTCAATCATTTGTTTCAATGTAAAGATTTGATCCACACATCCTCTACCACTCCTAAACGCACCTTGTTCTTCATCAATCAGTCCTTCAGTCACTCGGCGCACGCACTCTTTCGACCAAATACCAGCATATACCTTCCTACAACACTCAATAAACTTATTCCCCTATAATTTCTACAGTTCCCCTTTTCTCCCTTACCCTTATATAAGGGGTACTATTACTGCTCTAGGCGGCAAAGAATCGGAAATATAACATGAATTGCCACGTGATTATTCTTCCAAATCAATCAACCTTCATCACGCTCTGCGGTTAGAGCATTTCACTAGTAATTTCATCTATACCTGCAGATTTACCATTCTTCAACTTTCTCACTCTACCCATTACCTCCTCCTTACTAATAACCTCATCCCCAAAATACCTATTCCTTCTTGCACCATCAAACCCACACACATTCACTAACACCTCATCATTACTGTTAATATTGTGCAGATTTTCAAAAGTGTTCTTTTCCACACTCCACCACCTCCATTTCATCAGTTACAAATACCATCCCATTCATTATTCTAAGCAGATTCCCCTTATTCTCATTCTTAACCTTTCGCTTCCTTCCAGAAGAGCTTCCTATTCCCTTGTATGTCCTCATTCATCCTCCTTCCAAACTGTTCATTTACCTCTTGTTTTTCTCCTACGTATGCACCTTTTAGTATTTCTTTTTTTCCTCCTTATATAATTCCAAGCATCTTTCTTTTGAAACCTCATCATTGGCTTTAGTACATTCAATCACCTTCCTTTTACCTTTGCATCTCCTCTTCATTCCACCATTCGCTGTTAACATTCTTACTTCCTACTTTACTTATATCCACACACTTCCTTTGCACTACTAACAATTTGCTTCCTTCATTTGCCCCAGATTTGTTATCAGCTCGTTCACATTCAACCGATTTACTAGCAGCGCTCTTACATACTTATCCTTATTGTCTTGTTCACTTAACTTCTCACTCTTAATTTTACCTACTTCCTTTCCATTATCACCTTCCTCTCCATCCAAGCCCCCACTAACCCAATTTTACATAGAACAATATAATGGTCCGATAATCCCATTCCTAAACCCTCACTGATTTAACATCAACACATACTTACACATCTCCTTCTTCACCAACACAAAATCAATCATACTCCTTCAATACCATCTCTACCTACATAACTCTAGTATACTTATGGATACTCTTGTGTTTTAAAGAAAGTATTACTTACACACAACCACCTCTTCTTCACAGAAATCAATCACCTTCCACCATTCTCATTTCTCCCGCCACCCCAAAACCACCTGTTATACCATCCCTTTTTTTGATCACCTATCCAACCCTCTTTCAGGTCCCCCAACACTATAATCTGAAGCTCCTGCTCACCCCATCCAGAACATCATTCATTATTATTATTAATAATAATAATAATAATAATATTAATAATAATAATAGTATGTGTGTATGAAATTTTCCATTGGGAGTCGGAGTCGGTTGTTTTTAAAATCGACTCTGGGAGTCGGGAGTCGGTTGTTTTTAAAATCCACTCTGGGAGTTATATATTATATTTATATATATATACTGTATTTATATATATACTGTATATATATATATATATATATATATATATATATATATATATATATATATATATATATATATATATATATATATATATATATATATATATATATATATATATATAAATATATATACAAAAAAAACAAGCCCATTTGTTACATAAAAACAACCCATTGCTGTATCTCGGTAAATATGAGGTCTAGAGCGAAAAAATTTGGTGCACGTATTAATCGCATCTAGTACGAGTGAAAAAAATTGTTATAATGGTTTGAAGTCAATTTTTTGAATTTTGGGAATTTTTTTTCATTTTTGAAAAATTTCACAAATTTTCAGCATTTCTGAAACGACTTTTTGAGACTTTTCAAGCATTCACTGCATTAAGAAATTTATAAATTAGCATAATATTTGATTCATTCCTGTTGGTCCCATCCTTGATCTCATTCCACACCAAATTTCATGAAATTTTATGCAGCCCCCCCCCAACCCTTGAGTTGAGCTCTAAAAAAAACCCACTTTCAACGAAAAAAAAAACCAATTCCAAATTAATTGAAAATGTGCATGTATATGCGCTATAACTCCTATCAACATGCTGTATGGTTGTTTTTTTCATTCTGTCAGTGTGGGGTCCGAAAACCCCCAGAAAAAAATGTAAAAAAAAACCCACTTTGTACAAAAAAAAAAACCCATGTGTTTTTACAAAAAAGTTTAAAAAAATTTTTTTTTTTTAATAAAAGTTGTAGCAGATTAACAGGTGCAGTGAACTGCAAAAAAAAAAATTTTTAAATATATAAATAACCTAGATTTTTTGATCCTTCAAAAAATTTTTTTTAAATTTTTAATTTTGATTTATAAGGTCTGTGTACGAAAAATAAAAAAATAATTGTAAAATTTGATCACCTACTCTTTGATAGTACAGGTTTTAAGCTATGTATACATATAAAATGCATATTGATAGCACATTTCATTAAAAAGTTATTTAACATTTATGAACCCAGGGCAATTTCAGATTTCCATTCCATTCCCCCCACCCCCTCACCCTTGACTGGGGGGGCCAATTGACTCAGTAACCACGGGAATCAACTCGGAGGCATCGGAAACCCATATAAACACACCAATATAAACTAAAAAGTAGCTAAAAATTGCTAAGGGTGCCAGATTTAAAATCAGCTAAATCTGGCAATACAGCTAATTTATCATTCTTACTTACTAGGAAGCTCATTTCAGCTAGTGTCAACCAAATATTGATAAAATTTATATATTTTTTAGGTTTTCTGAAATTGGCCCCAAAAATTTTTTTTTTTTTAGGGAATTTTTAAAAATAGTTATTTTTATTATTTTTAATTTCTTTACATTAAATGATTGCCAAATGCCCATATTTTATTATATCTAGAACTAATTTCTGTAAGTGTTATAGTTTTTAAGTTACAGTTACTTAAAAACAAAAAAAAGGCCGATTTTTTTCTGAAATTGCCTCGGTTGACGGTGTCTTTCATATTAAATTTTACTTTTTTTTTTACTATTTTTAATAATATTTTTCATAAAATATGCTTAAAAAAGATTTAACTAGCATATGATGACATATTGTCACTCTAAGAAGGGTTTTTAGAAGTGGGTTTTTTTTCGTTTGTTTTTTTTTTGTAAACATTGGGTTTTTTTTTTTTTTTTTTTGGATCTAAATAATTATAAAAGTATTAAAGCAAAACAAATAATTTTTCCTGGGATATATAGCCTAGGCCTAGCCATTATAAGAAATTATTATAAAAGTCTAATATATAAAATAGTTTAATAGTTATAGGCAAAAAACTGAAAATTTTTTTTTTTTTTTTAATATATATATATATATATATATATATATATATATATATATATATATATATATATATATATATATATATATTATATATATATCCTATATATATATATATAATATATATATATATATATATATATATATATATATATATATATATATATATATATATATATATATATATATATATATATACCGTAGACCGGACAACATTGACCGGGTGTACAACATTGAACAAAATCGACCCCCTAACCTGTTTCATGTTATAACTCACAAAGTATTTGGTGTAGAATGCTGATTTTTTTTTATTTTGAATGTTAAAGGATAGCGGTTTCATGTATTATCTAAGTAAAAGCACTTGCCTTTAACTTTAGGTTTTATCTGGAAAAATGTTAAAAAAAAATTTGGCCAAAAAATGCTTGGCACAAAAAAGGAATTTTTCAAAAATTGTAAAAATTGGTAAATTTTTGTCGCTATGTATCAGGATCAAAAAACCACTAATAGCGGAAAAAAATTTTTTTTGGTTTCAAAGTTACTGTGTGTTAAAGTAGGGGTTTGCAAGTTTGAACAACATGTTGGGTAAAATTGAACGCTCTATAAGTGTTTCAAAAGTAATGGAATTTGATAAAAAGTAAAGAAATTATTATTTATTTATTGTTGTTATTATTTAATATTTATTTATTAACCCAACCTTTTGATGTAAGTTTCTTCAATCCTCTAAAACTCACCTGGGGAAATATGATTGAGAAAAGACCCGACAACATCTAAAGTTCATAAAAAGATGCTTCCACAGATGCTGTACAACCTTCTCAATACCCACTAATTTGCCTGTTGATGTTGAAACAACAATATAATACCATACCAAACCGCCAATGTTCAAAAAAAAAAAAAAAAAAAAAAAAAAAAAAAAAAAAAAAAAAAAAAAAAAAAAAAAAAAAAAAATTAAGACCGCCATATCTCAGGTATGTAAACTACTCAACTTAAGACATGATTACTTTAAAATAATTTGAGAATTGAATAATTATATAAAAAGTTATAGAGAGGTAAACCAAAAAATTGAGCGTGTTTGATGATGTGGTACCTGTGCCCCTTAAATGTTAAAAATTTCTCCCATTATACATAATTACAAATGTTTATGCTCAAATAAGCAATTTATAAATATAAATATAAATATGAAAACCTATAAATATAAATATAACATTCAAAATAAGGCCTGTTCAAAGTTACCCAACCCGGCTATTTTCAAAATTTTGAAGAAAAAAAAAAAAAAAAAAAAAAAACAGAAGACCACCATATCTCAGGTATGTATACTACTAAAGTTAAGATATATTTAGGCTAACTTACTTTGAAAATTCAAGTAGTATAAAAAAAGTTATAGTTAGGTGAACACAAAAATTGTTCAAAGTTAGGCACTTTTACGGTATATATATATATATTAGAGGTGTAGCGGATATCCGCATAATTTTTCTCTATCCTCAACTGCATTCCCATAAATTTTTTTGCGGATAGCATGCATTTATGAATTATGAAACTAAATCTCCACAACTTTCTGTAACGCAAGATGTTCAGACTTGCTGGAATAAGTAGTTTATACATGCTTGAGAGCATGGGAGAAATAAATGAAGCTGTCTGCCCATATGCATTGAAGAGCACAAAGGTGAAAGGCCTGACAGGTGATGATAATGCGATTTTAGATAATTATTACTCTTCTTAAACCGTTTGAAGAGGTAACTAAGACTATTAGCTCAGAAAATTCTTGTTTGTCAGACAGGATTACTCTAGTTTGCAACGATGAAAGCTGTGCTAAATACTGCTATTAAAAGTAAGGGACTTTCAAAGATGACAGAAACCCTCATGCTGGAGATAGATAATAGATTTCAAATTCTGCAACACGATTACGCATGTACAATAGCAACTTTTCTGGATCCTAGATACAAAACCAAATCTCTTGAACTACTTGTTTCATTCACAGAGGGTTAAAATTTATTTAGGGTTCCTATGTGGTGAAATGCTGCTAATGGCAGAAATATCGCCAGTCAATAAAAATCAAAGATTCTTGTTTAGAGGTTTAAAAAGACACTATCATTGATCGAAGATTATCAAAAGTGAAAATGCTTGGAATTGGATAAAGATCCATTGGTTTAATGGCGTGATAATTGTAAAAGTTTTTCACATCTTGCAGAAGTTGCCAGGGAATACTTAGCATGCCCTTCAACAAGTGTAGCTAGTGGGATCTCATTTACGAAGAAAAGAGAAGCAAACTCTCCCTTGAAAGGGTTAAGAAGCTTTAGTTTTGAAAGGATAATTTGAGGATTGTTATTTTCAAGTATTATTATTATTATTATTATTATTATTATTATTATTAATATTAATATATATATATATATATATATATATATAATATATATATATATATATATATATATATATAATATATATATATATATATATATATATATATATATATATATATATATATATATATATATATATATATATATATATATACCCATATATATATAATATATGTAATATATATATATAATAATAATATATGTATAATATATAATATATCATATATATAATATATATATATATGTTATAATAATTTATATATATATATATATATTAATATTATTATTAATATATATATATATATATATATGAGGAACAATAGTGGCCTCAGCACTGAACCCTGTAGGAAACTGCTCTTCGCTATTTCCCATGACATTGCCATTTTGTTGTACACACTATTTTCTATTCCACAACCACTTTTTAATCCAACCATGTACCACTCCAACTATACCACATTGCAATAACTTTTGCATCAGCCTTATGTGGGGAACCTTATCAAATTCTTTGTTGAAGTCTAAATTTAAATATCAACTATATCTCCTCGGTTAATGCAGTCAGTATTATATTCTGTAAATTCTAAAAGGTTTGTTTGACATGATCTACCCTTTCTAAAACTTTCAGTAACTTTTCCAAAACTTTTACAACCTCGTTCAACTATATTCTCTGTCTAAATACTAACACTTTCCCTCAGTGTTGGAAGCATGCACATGTCCAACCTGTTCCGAAAAAAGGAAGCCACTCTGATTCTTCTAACTATCGCCCTATAGCTCTCACTTGTATTCTATCTAAGATCTTTGAAACCCTTCTCAACTCTCATTTCTTAGATCATCTGGAATCTCATTCACTTTTTTCTGATCGCCAGTATAGCTTTCGGCGCTTGAGGTCTACTGGCGATATACTTTCCTATCTTACTGATTTATGGTTTTCCGCCCTTAGGAACTACGGGGAGACTTGCTTGGTGGCGCTTGACATATCCAAAGCATTTGACCGGGTATGGCACGCGTCAATGCTCTCCAAGCTCCCCTTCTTTGGGTTTCCTCCTTCTCTTTGCTTACTTATGTCTAGTTTTCTTTCAAATTGCTCAATATCGGCTGTTGTTGATGGGGCGACTTCTTCCTTTTTTGTCAATAGTGGTGTTCCTCAGGGTTCTGTCTTACTCCTACTTTATTCTAACTTTTCATTAATGATCTCACCTGCACATCTATCTCTATCCACTCATATGCCGATGACTCAACCCTTCATTCTTCAACTCATTTCAATTTGTTCCCTCTTTTACTTCTAGAATTGCCTCTCGTCTTAATCTTTCTGATTCTCTTCTCACTTATCTGGATAGAATTTCCGGATGGGATCGTCTCAACCTTGTGAAATTCAATTCTTTAAAAACCCAACTTCAACAAATCTCCCTCTCTAAGACACCTAACTTTCCCATCTCTTTCGACGGTTCTCTCGTCTCTCCTGTTGACAATATAAACATCCTTGGCCTTAACATAAACAAAAAAATGTCTTGGAAACCTTACATCTCAACAGTTGCTAAGGTAGCTTCAAAGAAACTGGGAGTACTGTTTAGACTGCGAGACTTTTTTCCCTCTTCTCAGTTACTCCAGCTATAAAAGGACCTTGTCCGCCCTTGTATGGAGAACTGCTCTCATATCTGGGGGGGGCTCTGGTTTCACCCGGCTTTTAGATAGGGTCGAGTCAAAGGCCAAAACGCTTATAAACTGTTCTGTACTTTCCAGTTCACTTGACCCCTCTATCTTTGTGGCAGTGATGTTGGTGATTTATCTCTTTTCTTTAGGTATCGCAGCGGCAGGTGCTCGAGGGAACTTATCACCTGCGTACCTCCTCCTTTACGACGCCTTCGTAGCACAAGGGGTGCTGTATCTGCACATGAGTTTTGTGTTGATATTGGTAACTCCAGACTAGTTCGCTGCGGTGCTTCCTTTCCTGCCACCTCTGTTCTATGGAATTCTCTTCCATCTTCTGTTTCCTGCTGAATTTAATCTCCCCCACTTCAAAGGCTGTGTCTGTGCTCATCTGCGTAATTTGCGTTAGTTGTTCAATTCTGAGGCGTGCAACCCCCCCCTTGAATAGGGCTCTGCCCGTGAGTGGTGGTGACAACTGTAAAAAAAAAAAAAAAGCTAACTGGCCTATAATTTCCCAAATCTTCCTCACTACCTTTTTTAGAAATTGGCACGACATGACATATGCTGTTTTCCAGAACTCTTGTACCTCACCAAATGTTATAGATTGCTTAAAAATCAAATACTGTACAGTGCCTTTGCAATGCTGGTGCTACCCTTCTACAGAATTCTACCATATATACCATCAGGACCTGCAGCTTTACTTGGGTCAATATGGTCCAGTAAAAATTTGATTTCTTTTACCTCAAATTCAAATTCTGTAAGTCTATTTATTACTTGCATACCACAACTATTAATTTCTAAGGTATTATTCTATATATATTTGAATCAGTGTATATTTTCTGAAAAAATTTTCTAAGTTCAGAAAAGTTAAGTTAAGTTAATTTTTTTAAGAAAATTGTTTAGTGGCAAGCTTCTGGCATAATTCCTGAAGCTTGCCACTAAAAAATTTTCTTAAAAAATTTACTTAACTTAACTTTTCTAAATATTACGAACTTAGACAAAAATTTTCAAAAAATATCACTGATGCAAATCTAGATATTACTGTTTCTAAACTATTATCCAATCTATTCTCAGTAATATTGAAGCAAAATAAGCATTGAAAATGTTGACCAACTCCTTATCTGAACTCAGCAAATTTTTTTCAATTTTAATTAGCCCAATTTCTTTATTCTTACTTTTAAATTTATAAAAGCTATAACACTTTTTTGGGTCCTTATTACTATTTCAGGCTAAATTATTTTCTGCCTCTTTGCCTTTCTTATTGACTGAATTAACTTGAATATTTTAAAGCATCTATGCTTTTCATAGATTTTCTCTCATCTCTATTTCACAAACTAGGTTTTCTCTTCACCACCTTAATGGGTCTATCTTTAAACCATATAGAAATATAAAAATTAATAGCTACGCTGATGATCTAACCATTACCGCTCAACACTCCTTCATAAATACATGCGCAGAACTACAATATTATATAGGACAACCGGAACAGTGGGTGACATTAAATTCTCTATTATAGTATTGACATCAGATAAACATCCAACAATTGATCTGTTAAATAATAGACTCCCTCTTAACCCTAGAATGGTGACATGCGTTTTTCGAAACGTACTTTGTGACATGGGGCCAAATTCACCCCAAGGGGGAAAATATACAATAAAATCTATGGAATATTTAATTTAATATCCAGCCATCTTAGTGTTGGCACTCGATATGCATATAAAATTCACCCCCCACATACTGTATGTGTGCATACATAGGAGAAAAAAAAAAAAAGAGGTAAATGACTAGTTTGGAAGGAGGATGAATGGGGACTTAAAGGGAATAGGAAGCTCTTCTAGAATAAAGTATGAAAGGTTAAGAAAAAAAGGGCAAGGGAAGTCTTCATAGAATAATGAACAGGGATGGTACTTTTGTGACAGATGAAATAGATGTGAGGAGAGAGGAGAGGTGAAGGGGGCACTTTGAAAATCTGTATAACATTGGCTGTAATGATGAGGTGATAGTGAATGTGTGTGTAGGTTTCAAGGTGGAAGAAGAAATAGGTATTTTGGATATGAGGTAATTAGCAGGGAGGAGGTAATAGGTAGAGTGAGAAAGTTAAAGAGTGGTAAATCTGCAGGTACCGTACCGTACCATATAGATGGAATTACTGGTGAAATTATCAAGAATGGAGGAAAAATTGTGATTGACTGTATATGGAAGTTGTGTAATAAAATGTTTATGGAGGGTGTAGTTCTGAAGGATTGGAGGAGAGTAGTAATAGTTCCCTTAAATATGAGTAAGGAGGATAAAGGGAACTGTAGGGAAATTAATTTATTGACTGTTGTAGGAAAGATATATGTGGGTATTGTTGAAAGAATGCATTGAGTGACTGAGGGAACGATATTGCAAAGATTCAAGTGCATTTTAAGAAGTGGTAGTTGTATGACTGGATTAATATTTAAGCTTGTTGATTAGTTGTGCGTTAGCTTCTGAATGGAATCCAAAAGTATGTATGACGATATGAAGCGAGTGTAAGAATTAATGGAGTTGAAAGTAATGTTTAATCATAATAGTGCTGGAGTGAGACAGGATGTATTGTCTCCTTGCGATTATTTAATGTAATGATCGTGATGAAAGAATTAAGTAGTAGGATGGCAGGGAAGTTGTAGATGATGAAAATGAAAGAGTGTGATGTCCTGCTTATTGTATGCAGATGATTTGGTTTTGTGGCGTGAATCTGAAGAAAGTTGAAGAAATTGGTGAGGGTGGCAGGATGTGTAAAAGGATAGGTTTGAAAATAAATTTAGACAGAGTTAAGGTGATGTAGTGGTGAAGAAGTCCACAGTGTGAAATCCATGTTGGATGGTAGCTATTGAAGCAAGTTTTTAAATTTAATACTCAGGATTATTTGTGGATGATGTTCAAGTAGTAGATTAAGTTCTGTGAATGGTAGGGAGGTGTCTGATGCAATTAATCCTTGAGGATACCATTTGGCAGGGGTGAGAAAAAAGTGCATAATAGCGAGGTGATGGCTGATTTTGTGAGAGGTATAGTTGTATCTGCCCAGGTATGACTCCACATTTATTTTTTTTTACATTTGACCACCATTCACGGGCACCCTATTCAAGGAGAGGGTGTAGTACGCACAAAAATTCGCCCTCTACCGCAAATTACGCAGATGAGCACAGACGCAGGCTTTAATGTGAGGGAGATTAAATACAGCAGGAAAGAAGATGGATAGAGAATTCCACAGACAGAAGTGGCAGGAAAAGATGGAATCACGCACAACAGCCTGATTACAATATCAAACAAAAGCTCGTGTTCTGATACAGCAACCCTTGGCTGCGTGGACGTCCGTAAAGTTGTGGTACCGTGAGTATAAGTTCCCTCGAACACTTGCTGCTGCGGTACCTATAGAGATTAAAGCTACCACATCGCGACGCAAAGATAGAGGGTCAAGTGAACTGGAAATACAGAACAGTTTTATAACCTTATGGCCTGATCGACCCTGTCCAAAAACCGCGTGAAACCAGAGCCCCCCCAGATTTGAAATAGACTCCTATACAAGGTGGATAAGACCCTTGTATAGTTGGAATAAACTGAGAAGAGGAAAAAAAAAGCCTCACAGTCTAAACAGAATCCAGTTCTTTGAGGTTTCTAAGACATTTTTTTATTTATGTTAAGGCCAAGGATGTTTATATTGTCGACAGGAGAGACCAGAGAACCGTCGAAAGAGATAGGAAAGTTAGAAGGTGTTTTAGAGAATGAGATTTGAAGAAGTTGAGTTTTTAAAGAATTGAATTTCACAAGGTTGATACGACCCCACCCGGAAATCCTATCCAGATCAGCGAGAATAAAATCGAAAAGATTTCTAGAAAGTAAAAAGGGAGCAGAATTAAATGAGTGAGAATGAAGGTGATCATCAGCAATGTCAAAATTCAAAACCACTTTTTTTGGTTTTTAAAAAATTAGTAAACGTTTAGGAATAATTGTGCGACCATTCACGTTGTGCCAGTTTATGAGGATGTTTACTGGTCTATAAGTGGTTAAAATTTGCCTAACAAGACTTATCAAAGAATCGTGGCATAGTGGTGGAGTTCTATTAGGGAATACAATATTTTTATCATGATATTATCATTATTTATCTTCTTCTCATTATTATTATTGTTATTAATTTTCTTCTTCTTCAACCTTTTTTTCCCCCAAGACTGGGAGTAAGGTCCATTACATGCATCGGAAAAAAAAGCAGTAGAAGATTGACACAAGTGAAAGAACCCTGCCTTACCGCCCCTTGTACCTATTAATAGTGGACTTCGTCGCAGACGAAAAAAACACCCTAGAGCTTGACGGACCCGATGACCCCTCACTATGGCAACGTCCTATGTAAAGGGTTCATCCCTTTGCCAGGGGGCCACAACCATACACCCCTCACAAAACCCCGCCATTCACTTCATAAGCCCTTATTCTCGCCTCTCCCAAACTCACATTTCTCTCTCAAACATTCGTTACTTGACTCAAATCACTTTACTTCGCTCCCAGCCATCAGTCCCAACACCACCTCGCACTATACATCCGCTTAACCACCGACTATCTTCCATTTCCACATACTAACCATCCAACTTACTTTCATTACTTCTCATTTACTCTTTCTTCACACACACAGCTCTTTAATACGTTCATTTGTCTTTTTAATTCTTCTTCACACTTCCATTATGTACTAGTGATGCGACTAAACACATTGAACTTAGATCTATACTTCTTATTCCAGACCATAGTCTCACTACTATCAAAAACACAGGTAACACATACCCTCATGTAGACCCTTAGCGCACTCAAAGACTTAGTCCCTTTACATTCCAACGTTTTAATTCACCAGCCACCTTCCTTCCATTCACAGCTTTCCTACTACACCACATGAAATGTTCCCTTCTCTCCAAATATACCCTAAATATTTAAACTCAGACACTTGTTCAGCTGCTCATCATCTAACATAACTTCACACTGAGGACTGTCCTCACTCACAACATAACCTTCCTCTTATCTAGTTTACTCTCAAGCCCCCCTTTTACACACCCGCCAAATCTCTCTACCAATCCTCTCAAACTTCTTCAGATCACCACAAAGAACCAAATCATCGCATATAATAGGGCACGCTCCACTCATCTCTATTCTCCATCATTCTAACACCATCCATGCCACCCCCACCTCTAATTCTTTCATAACCAAACATCCATATACAATTGAATAACCAAGGAGACATAACACAACCTTCTATTAATATTAAACCAATCACCTTGACACCATCATTTATTCTTACACGCCTCACTATGTCATACATACTTTTGATTCCATTCAGAAAGCCTACCACCAACACATAATCACAACACTGAAGAGCTTCCCTATTAACCTTTTCATACGCCTGTTGCAAATCATAAAACCTAAATACAATTATTCTTCTTCTCCCTCATTTTCTCAATCATTGTTTCAATTAAAATCTGATCCACACATCTTCTTCCACCTTCTAACGCACCTTGTTCTTCACAATCAGTCCCTCAGTCATTCGACGCACTTTTCGACAAAATACCAGCATATATTCTTCCCTACAACACTCAATATAATCCCATATAATTCTTACAGTTACTCTTATCCCCCCCTTACCTTATATTAAGCAGTATATTACTGCGCTCTCCAATCATCGAACTATACCCTCATAAACGTTTTGTTACACAACTTCCAAATACACTCAATCACCATCTTCCTCCGTACTTGATCACTTCACCAGTAATTCATATACCTGCAGATTTACCATTATTCAACTTTCTCATCCACCCATTACCTCTTCTTACTTATGACTCAAACCCCAAAAATACCTATCCTCTTCGCACCATCAAACCAATTACATTCACTATCACTTCTTCATTACGGCCAATGTTAAAATTTTCGAAGTTTTCTTTCCACACTCCCCTCACACCATTTCATCAGTTCAAAAGCACCATCCCATTCATTATTCTAAGCAGATTCCCCTTATCTCATTAACCTTTCGCGCTTCCTTCCAGAAGAGCTTCCTATCCTTGTAAGTCCCATTTCATCCTCCTTCCCAAACTGTTCATTTATCTCTTCTTTTCTCCTATGTTATGCACCTTTAGTATTCTTTTTTTCTCCTTATATAATTTCAAGCATCTTTCTTTTCGAAAACCTCATCTTTAGCTTTTAGTACATTCAAACAGATTTTACTTTTTTACTTTTAACCACTGCATCACCTCTTCATTCCATTATATATTATTTATTTAATTATTTATTTTATATTATATTATTATTATTATTTATTTTATTATTATTATTATTATATTATATTTATTATATTATTATTTATTATTATATTATCATTATTATTATATTATTATATATTATTATTATTATTTGCAAGCCTTTTCAATTCCTAATGTATTACGCTTCATGATTGATTTTTTAAAGACTATTCTAGAGTAGAAAAAAGCAACTGCTTTCTGAACTTTTAATCTAATATTCGCCTGGCCACTTTAGCATACAAGACGAGTTCTAGACTAATTTAACAAATAATGAAAAAAAATAATTTATTTAATAAAAATATATATAAATGGGAAGGTAACAAATTAAAGTTTTATAACTAACATTAAATCTAAAACCTTTAAGTAATAATTATATCAAAGAGAGATTCTAACTAGCCAAACCTAGAAAATGTTAAAAAAAATTTCCATTTCATTATATTGATGTTGATAAGTGCTTTTTTATTAAGAAGGACTCAGCAAGCCTCAATTCAAAAAAATTTCCAGTTCTATGTATTATTATTATTATTATTATTATTGCATTATTAATAAATTGATTTTTTTGGTTTATTACTATTACTTTATTTATTAATTTTAGTAGTTTTGCAATTAATAATAATTTTTTTCAATATTTTTTTAATGTTTCATTAATTCTAAATAAAACTTGACTATATTTTTATACAAAACTGGGTCTCTTTAATTATTAATTTCTAAATTGTAAATAAACAGTCGTTCACATTATTTTCTTTTTTTTGGGGGGGGGAGCCTTGTGTTAAAGCGTTAGGAAAGAGTGAAATTGTCAAGGTTCCTTAGTGGGAGTTGAGTAGGTTGACAATCAAGTTATATTATATCTATATTAAAAGTTAATACAATAATTGGTGGGAAACGAACACGCTTTCCTCTAACAAATTTTTCCTCGGCAGCATAGCGTGGCACTTTCAAAAGGAGGATTGTCAGAAATCATAATCCATTGTGGTTTCTAGCCATCAGGTCAAGGAGAATTCTTCAGAGTACACAGAAATCTTCAAAGGGACCATTGCATCTGGAGAACTCTGGGAGGAAGGCGCCTCCAAATCTAGGGTGGTAAGCAGTTCTTCTCTATTTTCGTGATATCTTTTACATCATATATATTATATATATATATATATATATAATATATATATATATATATATATATATATATATAGAATATATATATATATATATTATAATATATATATATATATATAATATATATATAATATATATATATATATATATATATATATATATATATATATATATATATATATATATATATATATATATATATATATATATAATATTATATTTTTATAATAGTTGTATATTTTTATGCCATCATTGTTAAAATTAGTATAAAGTGAAGATGTATTACAGTAATTATTCTCTAACTTTAGATTCTTGTTATGCTTCCACCAGAACATACAGACTAGCAAGAATTGGAGGAGGTGATTTTTATCTTGTTCTGAACGGAAAATAATAATATAAGAAATACAATAATGGTTACCATTTTTTTTATTGTAGTGTAGTGTTTTAATTTGTTCTTCGTTTATAAACTCAATAGCAAAGAGTAATTCATAATTATTAAAAGATGAAAATTTTTGGAAAGAAGAATTTGAAATCGTAGTCTTGAGGTATTCATGAATGCAAATATAAATGAAAAAGACAAATTTAAAGGTATTTCCTCGACTCACTCTGACTCCTCATTTTATAAATGAAAAAGACAAATTTAAAGGTATTTCCTCGACTCACTCTGACTCCTCATTTTATAAATGAAAAAGACAAATTAATTTAAAGGTATTTCCTCGACTCCCTCTGACTCCTCATTTTATAAATGAAAAAGACAAATTTAAAGGTATTTCCTCAACTCACTCTGACTCCTCATTTTATAAATGAAAAAGACAAATTTAAAGGTATTTCCTCGACTCACTCTGACTCCTCATTTTATAAATGAAAAAGACAAATTTAAAGGTATTTCCTCAACTCACTCTGACTCCTCATTTTATATCTCCTTCTATCTTCTCAATCTATTGCTAAATTCTTTTGTGGTTTGTATTTGCATTTTAATTCTATTGATTATAAGATAATTATCCTAAATGCATTGAGGTTTTGAACTCTGAATTAAAACGAATCATTTCCACTTTTTTTTTTTTTTTTTTTTTTCTTATTCTTTTTTTGTTTTTTTTTTTTTTTTTTTTTTTCTTTATATTTCTAAGTATGCTTTCTCTTTTTTCCTCATATTACTAATTTGACATTGCAAAATAATAATAATAATAATTATTATGATAATAATAGTAATAATTTTCTAAAATTCAATACTTTGCTGTTTTAAATCCAATGTTTAATTTTATTACCAAATGAAATGATGTTAAACCTTCTTCATAAACCGAGAATGTCTGAATAATCAAAGTCTTTCTTCAAACCAATCGGAAATATTCTTCTTTTTTTTTTTTTTGCTTTGAGTTATTAGTTTCAAAAAGGTTTCTTTCTTTACAATTTAAGAGGAAATCTTTTTGAAAGATTATTATTATTATATTATTGTTATTATATTATTATTATTATTATTATTATTATTATTATTATTATTATTATTATTATTATTATTATTATTATTTATCAACAACTGTCTTTACTGAGTCATAATGAAAATATTGGACATTGGTCATTTTTCTTGATTGCACTTTGTTTCATACCCTGAAATCCTGTCATCCTGACAATCTATTTTTTACGATAGAGCTGGTGGCACTACTTTCAATTTATAGGATTCTAGTTCTCACCAGGGATGAATCTGTCACCATATTGTCAGATTTTGAAAGAGCCCTTCTCGTAATTCGGAATATATCCTCTAGGAATCCCTTGGTCTCAATAATTCAGCAATACCTGTCGTGGTTCCATGCTTGAAAGAGTTGTGCTGCATTTCTTCTCACTTGGGGTTTAGCTTCATTGAGGGTTGACTCTATATTTGGGGAGTTTAAGATTTGTCAGGTGATAGACAATTGTTGTACATCAACGAGAGAGAGAGAGAGAGTTTGATAAAACTTGTTAAAAGGATAATTTGTTTTTTGTTGTAGCATGGGTCGAGTCCAAATAAAATTACTTCGATTATAAAAGTTGTGAAGGTAGTTGACTTCGTTTTGGTATAAAGCAGGATTGAATAGCCTTTGAGACGAGACTTTAAAGTTCTACCATTGACCAAAATAAATATTTTATAAAGGATTGTATTAAATTAGGAAAATTTGATTGGAATTGAAAGGAAAACATAAAATTAATTTGTAGAGAGAGAGAGAGAGAGTTGAATAGATTTGAAAGTTAGAATTAGTTGTTTAATAAAACTTGTTTTTTGGTGCAGTATGGGTCGAGTCCAAATAAAATTACTTCATTATAAGATCGAATATTTTTTTGCTTTTGATTCTTTTGGTATAAAGCAGGATTGAATAGTCTTCGTGACAAGACTTTGAAGGTTTAATATTTTATGATAAGGTTATATCCTCTGTTTGAACAAGGGATGGCACAAAAAAAATCAAATGAAAAAAATTAACTGATTTATTTACTTGTTTTTTTTATTAAAAAAAATCATGATTTTTTTGATTTTTTGATTTTTTGATTTTTTTAATATATTTTCTTATATTCTTTTGTATATTTAAGTGATTTAACATCAATAGAAATAAAAAATTAAAATAATAATATTATATCAAGGGTACTCTGTTCCAATTTCAACAAAGATTCATGTTTCAACATTTCTTTTATTCTATGTTAACATTTATCAATATTACAAATAATATCAGGTGTTACTATTAAGTATTAATCACCATTAAAATTATCCGATTCTCAATATCGATAATTTTTTAGAAATATTATGAAGTTTTTAATAGATTTTTTTTCAATTTTCAAAAAACTATTGCCATTGTAACCCGTAAGTCCGTAACACACTTTAGTGTTGCTCTTTCATTGTGATATAGACTATAGGCCTTATTTTAAGATTTTGATTTACGTAGATTGGATAAACCACTTCAAAAATAATACTATATCGAACTTAAAAAAAGTTTATTTACAATTTAATTTTGCGTGACGTCACGAATCTGAAAAATCAAAGAAAAACAAAAAAATTGATTTTTTTCTTTAAAAAAAAAAAAAAAAAAAAAAAAATCATCAACCCTGGTTTGAACCGACATTTTTCGAAGCAAATTGTTAAGAGCAAACTAAGAACAATTTAAAACTTGTTCTTACCGAAACAAATAAATACATCAAAACTTAGAAATAATTCCAACCTTTTATAAATTAGTTACATCATTCATTTGAACTTAGAAATAAATTTTATAATTTATTTTCATCGTTCGTTTGAATTTGTAAATTAATTTGAGCTTGTATACATATGACAACTGAGAAATTATTTCTGAAATTGATTGGAAAGGCCGTGTAAATATGGATTGAAATAAGACTTTATTATTATTATTATTATTATTATTATTATTATTATTATTATTATTATTATTATTATTATTATTATTATTATTATTATTATTATTATTATCCACCTTCTTTCCCCAAGACTACGAGTAAGGTGCGTGACATGCACCAGAAACAGAAAAGTAGTAGAAGAATATGACACAAGTCGAAAAGAAAGCCCAGCCTTACCGCCCCCTTTATACCTATTAGTGAGAACTCGTTGCAATTCAGAAAGTCTACCCCTAGAGCTTCATGAATGGAACTGTGAACTCTCGCTATGGCATCGTGAGTGTGGGGTTCATCCCTGGCCCAGGTGGAGCCAGCAACCATACCCCCCTCACAAAACCACGCCATTCACCCTATTATGCACCTTTCTTCGCCTCTGCCAAACTCAACATTTCTCTCCTCCAGACATTCCTTACTGACTCAATCCACTTTTTTTCGGTCTCCAGTTCGTCGATTCCCAACTCCACTCACCCATTATACATCCCCGCATAACAACGACTATCATCCATCCTTTCCATATGACCAACCATCTCAACGTACTTTCATTTATTCTCTCATTTATTACTTCTTCACACCACCCAACTCTCTAATACGTTCATTCCTCATTTATCATTCTTCCACACCTAACACGCCCCTAGATTTGTCCATCTGAACACCATTGTACTTTAGATCTAACTTCTTATTCCAACCATAGTTCACTACTATACAAATTAACACAGGTAACAAACATTACCCCATGTAAGACACTAGCTAACTCAAAACTTAGTCTTTTCACATCCACCAACGATATTTATGCACCAGCCACCTTCCTGTCTTTCACAACTTTTACTACCACTCTGCATCATTCCGTTCCCTTTCATCCAACATAAATATCCTAAATATGTAAACTCGGACACTTTCCAGCTGCTCATATCTAACATAACTTCACACGAGGACTGTCTTCACTACAACCATAACCTTACTCTTATCACGTTTATTTCAAACCCCTCTTGTTACACACTACTTGCCAAATTGCTACCAATCCTCTCAACATCTCTTCAGATTCCCACACAAAGACAAATCATCCGCATATAATAGGTAGGACACCCTCCACTTTCTTCCCATTCCTTCCCTATCTATTCTACACACCATTCCTGGCCAGCCCCACTCGCTCTAAATTCTTTCATTAACCCCAGTCCATATACAAGTGTAATACACCGACAGGCAGACTTATACCATCATCCTGCCTTGTTTCTTCTTATTACATCCTTTATACAACCTCATATTTTTTTATTTTTTCCGCTATTAATATTAAGCCACAATCACTTTCGACACCATTTATTCTTACATCCGCTTCACTATCGTCATGCATACCATACGTTTATGATATTCATTGAGAAGCCTACCACCCGGCAACATCCTATTATATCACTGAACACCTGCGATATATACTCACCTTCATATACATCCTGATCTGATATCCAGTTCCTTGTTGCAGCTCCTATCTATCTAAAGTCCCTAATTAACTAATTATTACTCCTCTGTCTCCTCATTTTCTCAGATTCATTGTTTCAATGTAAAGATCTTAGATCCACACATCTCTACCACTCCCTAAACCACCTTGTTCTTCACCAATCATCCTTCCAGTCATCGACGCACCTTTTTCGATTAAATACCAGCAATAATTCTTCCTACCACACTCAATAAAACTAATTCCCACAGTATAATTCCGTACTACAAGCTTCCTCTTATCCTCGCTGCTACCACTTATTTTTAACGTTCTCTACTCCTGACTTCTTTCTCTCCGATCCTCGGAACTATATCGCTCTCATAAATGCTTTGTTACACAACTTCAAGATCATCCCCAAAATACCTATTCCTTCTGCCCATCAAACACCACATTCACCATCACCTCTCATTACATACCAATGTCTATAACAGTTCTTCGGACATAGTTCCTTGCAGATCCTCTTCTCATCGATTTTCATCAGTTACGAGCGCACCATCTCCTGTTTGGTGGTTCGAAGCAATTCTCCGCCAGACACAGTCCAAACTGTTCGCGGCTTCCCTTCCAGAAAGCTTCTCATGTCCCTTTGTAAATCTCCATTCATCCTCTATTTCCAAAACTGTCATTTAACTCACCGGTTTTCTCTAATATGCACCTTTAGCAATTACTTCAAAATTTATGGGATTGAGAATACGAGAGCTTTAAAAAACTATTACTTGAAGCGTTCCTATTTTGGGAACCGTGGGATTGCTTTATGGATAAAGCTCCCGGCACTGTAACTCAGTCGACGCGGCGTTCCAGTATTCGGAACTCCGCTGATGAGCAGTAAAATCTCCGTTGACTCATTATTCATTAATTGATTATTATTCTTTATTCATATAATTCAAACACTCTTCTATTGAGACTTCATCACTGCTTCAGTACATTCAACCACGCTCCTTTTTTTTTTTTACTTTATACCGCTTGCATCACCTCTTCATTTCCACCACCCATGTTAACATCTACTCCTACTTAGCCATAATACGGTTGAGAGACGGACACGAAAGAAAAAGTCGGCATGAGTCATATAAGAAAAATGTCTGGAGGAGAGAAATGTGAGTCTGCAGAGGCGAGAAGAAAGGGTGCATAAGAGAGTGTAATGGCGAGGTTTTCGTAAGAGTATGTGTGGCCCACCTGGCCATAGGAATGAACTCCTTACACTGACCGAATGCCATCAGTGAGGGACCGTCGCGGGTCCCGTAAAGCTCGTAGCTGGATTTTCTGACTGCGACGAGTTCTCACAATAAGGTATAATAGTATGGAAGATATATGCTCGTATTTTAGTCGAAAGATGCGTTTCAGTGACTAAGGACCTCTGCATGCGTGTCCAAGAAACAATGCGTTTAGAGTGGTAAGAATTTGGTATCAGATCTACATTGAAACAAATCGATGAGAAAATGAGGAGAAGGAGAATAATTTATTTATTTTAGATTTGCAACAGGCGCAGTAATGATAGATTAATAGGAAGCCCTAGCATTGGTTCGTTACTGAGTATTATTGGTTGTTGGGTGTAGGCTTCTAATGGAATCAAAAGTAGTACTGACTATGAAGCGTGTGTAAAAAATAAATGGTGTCAAAGTGATTGTTTAATATTAATAGACGAGTGAGGCAGGGATGCTATTGTCTTCAGTTGGTTATTTAATTTGTAGATGGATGGGGTTATGAAAGAAATAGAGGTGGGGGGGCAGGAATGGTGTTAGAATTTGGATAGATGGAGCGTAAGGGAGGGTGCCTAACCATTTATTATATCTGATGATTTGGTTTTTGTGAGTGATCTGCAAGAGAGTTGAGAGGATGTAGAAGATTGCGCGGGTGTGTAAAAGGAGCTTGAACAGATAACATAATAGAGTAAGGATTATAATACGTTGTGAGGAGGACAGTCCTCTGCGTTGTAAATTATGTTATATGTGAGAAGCTGAACAAGTGTCTTGAGTTAAAATATTTAGGATTATATGCTGGATGAAAAGGAACGGATGATGCAGCATGTAGTAGAAAAATGTTTGATATTTTGGCAATTAAATCGTTGGTTAATGTAAAAAGACTAAGTCTTGAGTGTGCTAGCGTCTTACATGAGGTATGTGTTACCTTTTAATTGTTATAGTAGTGGACTATGCGTTTGCGGAATAATAGTATAGATCTAAAGTTCAATGGATTCAGATGGACAATCTAGGGGTGTTGTGTGTGAAAAGAATTGATTAAAATGAGGGTCGATGAAGCTATTAGAGAGTTATAGTGGTGTGAAGAAAGGAAATGAGAGAATTAACGAGATTTGACGATGGTTGGTCATGTGAAGGATGAATGACAGTGCGTTGTTAAGCGGATGTATCTCTATAGTCGTAGTGGTGTAGGAATTGACTGGCTTGAGACCAAGAAAAAGTGGATTGAGCGTCAGTAAACGAAATGTCTCTGAAGGAGATAACTCATGCTGTAGTTTGGCAGAGTGCGTAGAATAAAGCGTGCTAAATAGAGTTCGAATGGCTGTGGCTTTTAAATGTTGTGACCCATCCTATCGGGCCAAGAGCATGAACCCTACGACTTGACAGATTATGCCATAGAGGATCTTCCCGGTCCCGTTGAAGTCTTATGATGGATTTTCTGACTGCGACAGTTACTCACTAATAGTATAGGGGGGCGTTAAGCTGGGCTTCTTATTCGACTTGGATATATCTTCTTCTCACTATTCTCTCTTATGCATATCCTTTTAAGGGAGCATATATGTAAATATATTAGGCGAAGATATATATATATATATACATAGTATATATATATTTATATATATACTATATAGTATTTAAATATATACTATATATAATATATATATATATATATACATATATAACGTGGTTATATACTATGTATTTATACTTATATTTATATAAAAAAGGGTATATTAGGTATATTATATTATATATATATATATTATATTCACTCATTAAAAAAAACGTGTCGTTTTTATAAATAAAAACGATACCAAAGGCCAAAATGTTTTTTTTTTTTAAATTCTATTTTTTTTATAATAATATAGATATATATACCTTATATATAATAATTTAACTATAAATTTATATAAATAATAGTAACTATAATTAATATATAATATAATATATATATATATATATAATATACTCTCTGTATATATATTTATATATATAATATATATATAATATATATATATATATATAATATAATATATAATATATTATATATATAATATATATATATTATATAATATATATATATTATAATATATATATATATATATATATACAGTGGCGACTCGTGTATAGGAGCTAGGTTTGTTATGTTCTTATATATAATAATAATTATATATATAATAATAAAATATATATTATATATATATATATATAATATTATATATAAATATATAAATAATATATATATATATATATATTATATACACCACATACACACACACACACATATATATAATTTAACTCTGGATTTTTATAAACGATATGTACTTAAAAATACTTGGGTCTAAAAACTTTTTGGGGGCCATGCCCGCCCCCTGGATAGCCACTGTATATATATATATATATATTTATATATATATATATATAATATATATAATATATATCTATATATATATATATATATATATATATATATATTATAATAATATATATATATAATATAATATGCTAAAAAATAACATTTAAGTTTTCTTCATGCTTGTCGCGCACCCCTTGGTTATTTCTGCACGCACCCCCAAAATTTATATTAAACATAGAACATTTAAAAATTAGGTTAACTTTTAGATTTCTATTGTTACATAATAAATTTAAATTTTAGTCTTACAACACCAGCACCTAATGATGTCAAAAAAGAAACGAAAATTTGTACTTAAGTAAATTATAATAATACTTTCCTTTCTAAAATTATATAACAAGATTCTATATAAAGACTTCTATTATATACCTAATCCTTTAGCCGATCATTCTGATACGTCAATATGCCTTTTTTATTTACCAACTTAGAGAATCTAACTACAACTTAGAAAAAATTTCTCAAATACAGAGATCAAATGATTCATCAATATTAAAAAAGTTCAATTAAGCTCATCAAAAACGCCCTGAAAATTATAGTTAATACTAGACTGTTACCCTAACAATCTTTCAACAAAGTGATAAAACCCCTTTCCCTGATATATATAAATTATATATATATAATAATATAGAATTATATATATATTATATATATATATATAAATTAATATATTAATATAAATATATATATATATATATAATAATCACTATATATATATAACGTAATATATATATATATATATAATATAGTAATATATATATATAATATATATATATATAATATATATTATATATATATATATATAAGAATATTATAATTATATATATATATAAATATATAATATATATATAGGAAACTTTCTTTAAAAAAAAAATCAAACTATTCAAATAAGAATGAAAGTCTGAAAGAGATATAAATGTTTTCGGACTAATAGTAGTTTATAATAAGTTACTATTTATAAAAATATTTTATCCAATAATATAATAAGGAGTCATGTATTTATAAACATGAAACCCGAAATCCTTACTATATATAGTAATATCACCTTACAACCCTAGATTATATCATAC
>JABUQX010105007.1:0-39383 GCA_015478945.1 Trachelipus rathkii | reverse complement strand
CAAGGTCCTTCTTCATCCTTGCACACAATGTTCCATACTTTAAAAAATTTCTCGTGCTTTGGGAAAGAGTTCTATTTTAAGAATTAAATTCATTCATTTGAGTAGATGACACTACATGTAAGTTCATGTAGAATTATATATTTATAATAAAGGATATAAAAAGTAATATATATATATATAATAATATATAATATATAATATAAAGTATAATAGTATATAGATATATTATATTATGATATATATATAATATATATATATAAATACCAGGTAATATATATATAATATATGATATAATATATAAATATATATATAAATTTATAATATATATATATAATATATAATATATATATATATATAAATATAATAATATATAATATATTTATATTTATTATAGTATTATATATATAAATATAAAAAATAATAATATAATATATTAATATATATAAGTATAATATATATATATATATATATATAATAATATCAAGTATAATATAATAATATTCATATATATATCTATATATATATATATATATATATAATAGTCACATATTATATTAAAGATATATCATATATATATATATATATATATAATATAGTATATAATTATATATATATAATATATATATATATATATATAATATATAGTATACCGTATATATATATATTATATATATAAAATTATATAATATATATTATATATATATTATAATAATATATTATATAAAATTATATATATATATATAATAAATAATAAATTATGAATATATATATTTAGAGTGTAAGCGGATATTCGCGCATCCGCATATGCGGAAAATCCGCATATCATTTATCACTATCCGCATCCGCATCCATGGAATACATTTTTTGCGGATAGCGGATAGTATTCATCAAATGAAATTTTATGAGTAACGTTAGTGTGCGATCCCCACTATCTCCCATACTAAGTAATATATATATAAGCTATACAGTGAGGATATATGATATATATAATAAGTAAAATATTAGTATAGGTTTCCTAATAATATATAATAAAGGTATATATAAATATATAAATATAATATAAATAATAAATATATATATAATATTAAAAGTACGAAGTACTTTTCATGATGCACTCACTCACAGAACAGATCATGATGAGATAGATAATAAGACATTATCAATATCTTTGCACTAAGATCACGATGACGCATGTTCGCTGCTGCACTTATTGATCAAATCTAGAAAATTTCTATATTACAAAATATTTCTGTGATTTATCCATGTGTGTTATTCATCAGATTGTTAATAATTTAAATTTGTCGAAGAACCGAGTGACTGTGAAATGCTAGCTATGAAGGCAGAAACCTAACCCGCATATCTCAATTAACAAGCAAAGATCACAGATAACTGACCACGCATTAATCATCTAACTTAGCGATAATGCATTTTGCGTAATCCATGAACGTTTTTATGCTTCTAGCACAAATCTAGCAGCGATGTTACGGAGGTGTGTCAAAAGTTCACTATCATTGATCGATGAGAGTATCAAAGAGAAAAGTACTTGAAATCAGATAAAGATCCACTTGTTTTGTGGGCGTATATTGTAAAAGTTTTCCAATCTTTCAGAAGTTCGCCAAGAAAAAAAATCTTAGCAAGCCATTTAACAAGTGTGGCTAGTGAGCGTCTTTTCATTGGTGCAGATCTCATTTACACGAAAAGAGAAGCAAACCTTTCTCCGAAAGGGCTCTGAAGCTTTTGTTATGGAAACATAATTTGGGATATATTTAAAGCATTAAATATTATATACCTTTTCCAAATGGATGGAGGCTTGGGAAGAGGTTGGTGGGGGGTGCAAAAGAGTTGGTCCAAGCGTCCTGCACTCTGGTAAATCCGGGTCTATATGTATATATACAGCTTATATATATTAATATTATATTATAAATATGATAAATATATATATAAGTTTAATATATAATATATATATATATTATAATATTATATGTTATTATTTAAATATATAAAATAATATACTTATAATAATATATTATATATAATATATATATATATATATATATTATAATATATAGTAATAATATAATATATTAATATATTATATATTAATATATATATATTATACAGTATATTATATATATATATATATATAATTATATATATAATTAAATATATTTATAATATATATAAATATATAATATAAGTATATACTTAAAATATATATACTTATAGTATATATATATATATATATAGTATATATATTAAATATTATATAACTAAATTATTACATATAAAGTTAAATAATAAATATAAGTATAATTTATATAATATAAATAGGTAAAATATTACTATATTAATAATATATTATATAAGTATATATAATATATATAAATATAAATATATATATATATACTATATTAATAAAATATATAACAAATATATATGTATTATATATATATATATTGATATATATATATATATATATTATATTATATATATATATATATATATATAATAATATATAATAATATTTATATATAATAAATATATATATAATAATTATATTATTATATAATATTACATTATATTATATATTATGTTTGTGTGTGTGAGTGTGAATGTACATGTGGCTAAAACTCTAAAAAGTTATACTCTCCGCTAATCCGCAGATTCGCGGCATAGTAGATTTTTAACTATTCCTGAGCCATCCTGCAATACGCGAAGAGAGTGAAAATAAATCACTATCCGCCAATCGCGGATAGTGAAAAATCACTATCGCTGCATACACCTCTAATATAATAATTATATTATGAGAATATATAGTAATATTAAAATATATAAAATATATTATATTATATAAATATATATATAGTATTATATATAAATATATATATATAATATAACTAATAACATTATAATATACCATAATAATGATATATACGTACTATTAATATATATATATATATATATATAATATTATTAATATTATATAATATATATTTATTAACTTATATCAAGATAACATTGTAATATTTATTAACTTATATATACATAATATATACAAATATACATACTTATAGAATGCAAATCGTTTATGATTTGTTACTATAAAATATAATGTAATATAATGATAAAATTTAATAATAGTATTATTATATAAGTAATATAATATATATATTAAATTATAATATATAAAGTATTATAACATGTAGTGTGTTATATACCAGTAATAGTTATGTAGTAATGTATAAAGATTATAAGTTGTGGCTGTTAGTAGTAGTGTGTATTATATAAATTAAAATATGTGTGGTTGTGTGTTGCAGTACAAATAAATTTTTAAGAAAGATGACAGCGTTTTGTGTGTTAAGTTTGAATAGTTAGAATGGTGTGTGGTTAGTGTGATGTATGTATTAAGATGTGAGATATAATATTAGTAAGTGTGTGTGTTAAGGTTAAATTAGTTATATATGTATTATGTGATGTTATAGTGATGACCGTGCCCCGGAAATGTGTGTATTTATAGTTTTTCAAAATGTAATTCCATTTGTAAGAAACTGGAAAATAAAATTTTTAAAAATAATAAAGATATAGCTCAGTTAGAATCAAAAGTCTGCAGAATCTAAAAGTGTGTGACTAGCATAATTATTACTCATGTAAGATCAATATGTATTAACAAAATCATGAGGGGTGATAGATTTCCTATTATTTTAACCCCACAAACCATTTTATGTCACTGTCAAAGTAAATTACTGTCTCACCTTAATTAACATTTTTCTTTATATTAGCGAAAAATAGCTTCTATATTATGATATATATATAATATGAACTCGATTGTAGAATAATTTATCTAATTTATAATAAACCTATTAGTAAAAATTATCCTCAGTAATTATATATATATATATATAAATTACATTATATATATATAATTATAATATATAATAGTAATATATCAAAAATAGTTAATTAATAAAATATTTTTATAAGTATATAAGGCTCCCTCTTCCAAAGTAAGTGATAGCGTAGAAGACAGATTCATAATCTCGAACTGATCTCGAGAGTAAATGATATGTCGTAACTCCTGATCGCATCGCGCTCTCTACGAAGGGGATAATGCTAGTTCTCCTTCAGCGTGAGCAGTATCGAAATCAAACTCAGTTGTCTATACCGACTTAAGCTGTTTAATAAAAGTCCTAAGTTCTTTACGCCAACCAATTATCTGGTTTAAGTTTGCTGGAGAGCTATAATTCTAGCTCCTCTTACGTTTTGCACTACAACATTTTGTGTAGTGAGGACGATATTGTCTTCAGTTCTTCGATATATGTTTTTATGAGGGCCTCTCAAGAGTTAATATTGCACAGCGGTACGCTTTTATGCAAATTTACACGTGTGTGAAACGTAAAACAGAGTTCTGCTACCGAGAACATTTGTGTTTCTTTTAAACTTGAAGCGTTTACATGGTGGATGCCACTTCATAATGAAGGATATCACGTATGGTCTCTCTATGAAGTGCGAAAGCTTTCAACGAGGCTGGAAAATGATGTAGGCGACCCTCTTTTGTAGAGCGAGTATAGATCGCACATCTCTTCTAACAAACGATGGAAAATGTGAAGTTGTTAGAGCTGTGGGATGAGAGACGCCACGGCTATACAGTGACAGATAGGATTGATATGGCTGAAGAAACTGGTTTATGTGAGATAACATGAAATAGCACAGTTACAATGCAAGTTTTCCCGAACTCATTTGACTATACATGCGAAAAATCTATGTGCAAAATTCGTGCACTTGATCTGTTTGGAGCAGAAAATCAAACATGGGTCAAAATATTTGAGTCAAGATGTACTTGAAAGACTTGAAATGTTGCACAATTTTTTGGATAAAGTTTATAACAGGCGATGAATCATGTGGTTTTTGATTACTCGATACACCTCTCAAATCTCCTAAACTCGGCAAAGTGCGAAAAGGCTAACACTAATAAAATTCTCCTTCGTCTGAAGAAGAAATTCATAATTGTATGAACCAGAAGTCCAAGTAGTCGAATATCAAAACTGATTTATTCGTTTATTTTCTCGTGGTGACAATGCTAGTGGTACTTGTGCCTCAAGGAGTTTCGCTACCATTCAGATACAGGCAGTTTATATCACAGTCTATATATACCGCTCGCTCTGTGGAACGACTTCGATAAAACGAGTTAGCGATCAGACAACAGACAGTGTGGCGAACTGGGTGTCGTGCACTACTGTAAGCGACGTCCTATCTCACACTGAGCTCTCTCAATATATTGTGCTGAATATATCTCGTCGGACAAAGAAATATCCAATACTAACGTACTCTGTCATGTTGCCTATAAATAGTCGCTCACATACAGCTCCATATTCTTCGGTTACGCGTTGTCGGGATTTCCTTAACTCTCTTCCACTGAAGTCTGTGATAAATGAAGTTGAGGGTGCTGACTGATATTTTGGTCTGAACGCGATGTAGAGGAGAAAACAGTAGATATAAAAATACTCACTGATACTAGGTGAACTTAAACGCACACTTCTCTGAGTGCTCAGGATGGTTTTTGCCGTATGTCTAATGCGCCAACACTCTCTGCGACTTGAAAGACATGTGAGGAACGTCTCTGTGTGTACAAGGATTACGGCACAGTGTTTCACACGCGTTATAATATTGAGACAGTACCTCACATGTGAATTTCTATGGTAAGTTCAAAGTTAAAATAGGATTAATAATCGTAGAACATCACGTATAGCACTTACGTGTGTGGCACAACTACGGGTGATTAATATATAAGTGTAGATACCCTCATATGTGATTTATACCACTCATACATCCGGTAAGTATGTGTTATCGGCTCTAAGATTGAATTATTTATCTATATATATATATATTATATACTGTGATATATATTGCAATCAAATCTTATTGCCTTGTTTTATAGTTGTATAGCTGGGCATCCTTATTAAAAATGCTTGGATATAGTTACAATTATTATGATAGTGTGTGAATGGGATAGTCTCAAAATAGTTTATAAAGTACAAGGGTTCGACGAGGGGGGGATGACTTAAGTGTAAGAGCAAACAGATTTTATATTTTTTTTCTTGACTTGTAGCCATAAATTGCTACTTGATTAAGGATAATCATGATCGCGGATAATATAAGACTTACACGTGCCATGTCGCGGGGAAGACTTTTTAGTATGACGATGAATAGTGGCAAATAAATTTTAATAGTAAAAGGGAAGGTTCTTCATTTAGGTAATGATAGTTGAAATAATTATAATCAAATTACAATATCAATATATACTTATTATAAATTCCTTTCAGGTTTTCATCAGCTGACATCTATATATTGCTATTCTCTTTTTTTCTTTCACATACAAAGTGTTGTGACGCAGGAATTAAAGCTAATGAGGATGTTAAGTATAATAGATTCCGCAATGATGTATTTACGAAACATCTAGAACAATGAGTTATTAAGTAGACTGAGTATAGCGGTATTTTTAAATTGTTATTCTGGTAATGTGTCACAATACACTTTCTCCCTTAAACACAACATGTCAGAGACTTAGGTATTGCTGGTAGACGAGCTCAAGGAGTGACACAGGTGGAGATAGATTTCTTTGCGCTTGCGCGTGAGGAGTTTAAGAAGACTATGGGCGTAGGCAGGCTGAAAGGAGTTGAATAAGTTTTTTCGTTGCTTAGAAGGATTTCTCCTATTGTGCGTCGTCCAATTTTTGTACTCACAAGAGTGTCGCTGAACAAAATACCGAGTCTGATGTATATTTCAACGTGCCTGACTCCGTCATATTCCTGATTATTATATCAATAGTATACACTTTCTTTAAATAAGAAACTATGTCAAAACAAAATATATAACCTGTTTGAGACAAAAGCAAAGTTCTTAACGATAAAACTACCAACGCACTCTGAAAATCGACCTTGGAAAACGTACGTGCTTAGAACTCAGAAGAATAAGAGCTATAACCTCTCTCTGCTTACTTTTTCCCGTATGCGATGACATATGTGCTGTAGAATATAAAAGTGAAAAAGATGTAATTATTTATGTGTCCCCACCTTATTCAAGTGAGGTTGGTGAGAAATATGGAACCTCCCAGACTCTGACAAGCAATATTGGTATAACATGCCCCCTGTTCCTATATCTCTAAGTTCATGCGTAGAATAAGATAGTAGTTTGCTTATAGATATATATAATAATAGGTTTATAATGTTCCGTGTGATATATATATATAACTATATAATATTAATAAATAGTCCCTAATATAATATATACTACATGTACTCTATAAATAGGGGACGGGTGAGATAGGTTATAGAATACTATATATATATTATAGTAGTATATAGGTGGCTATATAGTAAGTATATAATGTAGTTATGATAGTTATGGTCTAAACTAATACTTATACAATATCTTGAAAACCTTAGTTATGATATACTCAAATCTGTACATATATATATAATAATAAGTGATATTAGAGAGAGATGTCGGAAAATAATCCTAACTCAGATTTTTTTTACCAATACATAGAGAATAATCATCAACGATACCACTTGACGATTTATAGAATATTATAAAAAACCAGAAAATAACGAATGTTTCTTTCTTGTTTTGTGTGATGGTTCTTTATTCGTTTTTTGTATCGTTTTAAATGAGTGCTATTTAATTAATTTGGTCGTCTCTAGTCATAGAATTTTCTACAAGTAGCATCACAGTTCAGTTCCTGGGCTCTACTGGAAAGCTGTTATGTAACACATTGCTAACACATATTTTAAAATTCCTTAATTAAATCTTACATCTTAAATTTCAAATTTTTCTTGATAAATAAATTTAAAAATTATTACTTTATATATAGAGTTTTAAACAGATATGACCTCCAATAATAGTAAAAGAACTAATAGGTGAGTTAGTCTATATATTTTTAAATTGAGAATGCTTGTTCATGCCTACTTAACACTAACTGCTGCTAAGGTTATTATAACTATTTCTGGTTTCAACTCAAGACATACAAAGCATAAAAAATAAAAAAAGATAAACAGTGAGAAAGTTTATTCCCAATTTTGTACTTAAGTGAAATATATACCCAAAATGTGTGTGCTATATATATACTTATGATTTTGTGCAATACGAGGAATTATATATATATATATATACCCAACAGTAAGAGTATGTGTTACTATTAATAATAATTAACTATTATATAAGAAATAATTCATAAATATTATTATAGTGGATAAACTTAGACAATATAGTAGCAAATGTTAAATATACTGTAATATATTATTATCACATAAATGGTATTGACATAATATTATGCTATCATCTATATAATTTATAATATAGTATTTTCATGTAGTAGATAATTTATATGGGTTTCAACCCCCATTCAGCCTTTACTGAACGATATTACAAACTTAAACTCTAAATTATATAATGTAAGTTATAAATCATATAATTAATACTCCCACTGCTCTGACACATATTCTATTGCACAAAGTTAATTCTATCCCTAACGTATATATAAATGTATATTTGCCTAAGTGAAAATATATACAACGGTTATTAGGTATCTTAATATGTTCAGTTACCAATGAATAAAAACTATATAATTATATAAAATTATTCATAAGCCATATAGATATGCTCAATTATATTCAATGTACTATCGAATATAAATCTACACTATAGTTTTATTGAGAAAATTTGAGGAGATTCTATGTATGATAAATAGAGAGAGAGTACGGAGACAGGAAGATGAGTAGAGAGAAGGACTGATAGTCTCATCACTACAGTCGAGATAACCTAGAGGTATATACAGGTACTTAATGAGATGTATTTAGTCAAAAAAATTCAAAACTCTACCAGATTAACTTTAAGACAATTTCTCTTCCAGTTTGGTGTGACACAATTTTAATAATACATAATCTGCCACTCATATTACGTGATAATTCTATATGCTCGTTTCGTTGTTGCGCAAGACAAGTATTATCCACGTAGAAAGTGAAAAGTTCACCTATTATCAACAATTAAGCATTTAGTAGATAGAGTAAGTTGTATGACTAATAAAATATGCATTACTGATAGTTATATATTAAATATTAGTATAGATAGCTAGCTTAATAATAATAAATAATAGTTTTTCTTAAAGTGTGAGAGATCTGTAAAACATAAGATGAAGAGTTCTACTTGCTGACATAGAATAAGGGCAGAGATTCATCTAAAATATAAGTAACTTTATGAAATAGAGATGGAGAGAATTTGCTATTATAATTTATACAAATGTATGGTCATCAATTCGGAGGATACTCATTTTCCATATAAATTCCATTGTCTTATTGGATGAATTACTCAACCTCTGAAATATATACTGCCGTGATCTGAATATTATATGGTTTAAGAAATAATAGCCGCTCAAAAGTGAGCATTCATGTTTATAACCTGCCTTGAATTAGTATAATATCATACCTTTTATTTATCTATTTGACTAATATCATATGTCTGTTGAGTGGTTATTGAATGACTGTTCATGCCTGCGGATGTTTATCATATTTACTTCCAATAAAACAGCATCACTTAGTTTTAATAGTCTTTGCCTGCTCTAAGTTGGATTAAATGTGTGGCACACTACCAACTGCCACAGTGAGTTTTATTATAATAATATTTTTGAAGTGTGCATCGTAATATGGGTATAGAAAAATTAGATAATTTTTATGAGCTATCCCGGAAAGCCATAAATAATCCATAGTATTTTAAATCCCTATGTTAATATTTATATAAGGTATAGATATTAAGTAAAATATAATATATTAATAAGTATATATTATAATAATAAATATATAATAAATATTACTTAAAAAGGAGATATAGTCATAAAACTCAAGATAAACCTACATATATAGAATATCGGGTATAAAATTTGTACCTTTATAAGTTAATTATGGTAAACTATATTATTAAGATAAAATTTCCATAATTGTATAATCTAGTAAGGTTGTTATTCCACTCTATATTAGTGATAAATAATGTATCGATGAGATCGTGACATATGTTTATACCGGCGATACAGGTGGACTCGTATAGTGTACCTGGTACGCCCAAATCGACTTTTCACTCAATAATAAGTACTCTGATGATATACTATGAGTAATCTGTCGCCAGTGATCTAGATTTTTCGAGAAGTTACCGGAGGTATTTGTTGACCAAGAGGAAATACGTTCTTCAACACCACCAATGGAGTATTCCATAAGAATGTACCGTGCTCCATTCACACTGTGGTTGGTGTAGGTTAGAGATGGTGATATCTGAAGTGAAATGTATGATATGATTTTAAAGTGTCTGGTTGTGAAGAGAAGGATATAGATGTGATTGAAGTTAATGTGTTTGGGGATAGTGGATAAGATAAGTTAGAGGGTTCTAGTATGGTTATGGTTATATCATTATTGTTGTTCTACTGAATGTAAAATTAGTGATATAGATGCAGTTCATATTCAGATTGATAAAACCGAGTCAGGTAGGTAAAATTAATATAAGTAGTTAGAGAAGAATTAAGTGTGCTAATGAGATATAATGGTAAAGGATTAAAGTATGTAAGAGAGCGTCGCTAGTATATAAATACGGATATTTGAGAGGATAATGTTGAACGATAAGTAATGATACTGAGCAAATCTTGGGGGCAAATGAATGGAAAGGAGTTGTTAAGTAGTGCAAAGATAAGATGTGTTGTGGGATGTGCTAAAGTATATGTGATAAAGTTAAAGATTGTGTAATAACAGTACGAATAGTAGGATTATGAATAAAAGGTGATGTGATAAAGCGGTTAAGTGTATAAAAAGTAAGCTCGTGGTGATATGTGAATGTTACTAAAAAGTATAAATAAATATACTAATGTATGTAAGATTCCCAAGAAGTGAAGATGCTTGATAGAAATTATAATAGTATAAGGTGAAAGGGGATAAAGGTAAATGAAAATACCTAAAAGGTGTTATAAAGGTTATAGTAGGAAAGATACGAAGAATGAGTAACATTTTGAAAATGAACCTCACGTACT
Source organism: Trachelipus rathkii (assembly GCA_015478945.1). Lineage (NCBI taxonomy): Eukaryota > Metazoa > Arthropoda > Malacostraca > Isopoda > Trachelipodidae > Trachelipus > Trachelipus rathkii. The sequence goes on along the minus strand of JABUQX010105007.1, from coordinate 28,321 downwards.
TTTAGAGTAAGGAGGATGGAATGGGACAAGTTGACAATGAAATTAGATAGAATGATATCATCAGAGGCGAGCGAGCCCCGAATGCCTCTAAGATGAGAAATCTGTGTTGAGATATCGGACATCTCTGGCGTGCTCTCTCTCTGCTTCTCTGCTCTCATTCTCTCTCGTCTCTGCCTTTCTCTTCTTTCAACTCGTCATGTCAACTCACTCTGTGTCGTCGTCATCTCTGGCTCTCGTGTCGCCAGGTAGATGAGGATATAAGAACACTTTACGAGGAATTACTGCACAATTATATAAACCTCACAGTAATGATGAGGTGTATAGTGATAATAGTGATATAGGTTAGTACCTCGGTGTTTTGAATGGTTGAAGTAAAGAATAGTTATTATTGGGATTGAAGGTTATTAGGTAAGGAGATATGATAATGGTATAGAGGGAGATAATAGTTGAGAATTGGTAAATACTGCAGGATGTAGATGAAATTTATAGTGAAAATGATCAAGATAGCCTGAGGAGGCGATAGATTGGTGATTGATTGTTAATATGGAAGTTTGTGTTAATATTCGATTTATGGAGTAGAATTTATAGTTCCAAAGGGATTTAGTGGAGTGTAAGAGCTAAGGTAATTAAGTACTTGTATATAGGAGTTAAATTGAGAAAAGTAGGAGAACCTTGAGTAGTAAAATTAATATATAGGGAAAATAGTTTATTTAGTAGTTTGAGATAGAATGGATATATGTGGTTTTATGGTCGAAGAGGAGTGCGTCCGAGTGACTAGAGAGTAGATTAGTAGTTGCGCTCAGAACATAGAGTGCGTTTAAGTGAGCTAGTTGAGTTATTGACTCGTGATATTGGATTTACCAGTAATTTCTTTTTTAAATATAATATAAACATAATATAGGTTGTCGAGAAAATGAGGGAGAGAAGATTTAAATATTATAGATGTCTAGGTTTTATGGACTTTTGGTTTATACCAGGTCATTACATATAGTGAATTGTAATAGTATAGGCCAAGTGGTCTCTGAGTCTAGTGTATGATTGCATATCATATGAGTTTTAGAGTAGGATAAAGTCATCCATTAATGGATATCTATATAAAATGTGATTGGTTTAATAGTCCAGAATTAGTATAAGTTCTTAAAGATTGATATACTTACTATAAATGGTGATCAATAGTGGATTTGATTTGGTAACAATTTTCTTTCATTTTAGAGTGGACTTTAAATAGCGTGTTTCAGGTACAAAAACAGAAAAAATGTGATAGTGTCGAGTAAATTGTTCTCCAGAATATTCGTAACTTTATGAAATTAAGTAGATGAGATGGCTCGAATGGTTCGGCGTATGTAACTCTGATAAGTAAATGAGATAACGTGGGGGCTAAGACTGGCACTCGGAAAGATCGAGGCTCTCAGGATGTTATTGGGAGGGTCGATCCTGCTTAAGGCACGAGGGTAGATAAAATGGGAGGATATTAATTTTGGGTAGGAGATAAGTTGGTGAGTGAGGGGAGGGGGTTGTGGCTATATATATAATATAATACACTGAACCCTTAAAAGGTTATATAGTATCATAAGTATTTATAATGCGGGATGATGAGTTCTGATTATATTAAGATATAAGGAGATACGAATAATGATAAGTGGCGAATCTGAAGAGGATTGGAGTGAGTAATAAATTTGATAGAGTGATTTGCAGAAATATAGGTATAATAATATATAATGTGAAAGGAGGACGGAAATTGTAAAAAGTTAAACGTGACAGTAAAGAGTTAGAAGGTTATATGGTTATGAAGTGACATAAGTGAGGACTAACTCCTCAGTGTGAAGTATATGTTAAGTATGTAGTGATGCAGGTACAGATATAACAAGTGTCTGTAGTTTAATTAATATTAGGGTAATGGTGTGATGAGAAGGGAACGGATCTCATAGTGATGCCAGAGTGATGTCTGTAGTTAATATGGAAAGTTAGTGATATGGCCAGGAAAGGTTTGAGCTGGATGCAATATATAAATCGTTTGGTGATATAGTGCAAGGGACTTAAGTTCATTGAGGTGTGTGACTTAGGGTCTTACATAAATGGAGTAGGATAAGTTGTTACCCTGTGTTATATTGTTATGTTAAAGTGGACCATGGTCCCTGGAATAAGAAAAGTATAGTATCTATAAAGTTTCCATGTTAGTTTACCAGTATACATATAATAATAGACAAATCTTAGGGGTGAGTGTAGTGTGAGAAGATAAATAGTATTGATAAAAGAGTATGGAGATATGAACGTATTAGAGAGTGTTGTGGTATTAAGAAAGTTGTAATAAAATGAGAATGAGAATAGCGACTAAAGTATGTGAGGTCAGAACTTTAACAATATGAAAGTATGTACTAGATCTGCTTATATAAGTATATAGATAAGTAATCTTGTTTATATCTGATATACTTAATATAAAATTATATTAATTCATAAGGTGCATGTGTGAGAAAGGATGAAGAATAGTAGTGATTGGTTTAAAGCATTAATATTAGGTGAGTGTGTTGAGGATAGCCCTATACTACTCAGAAAGAGCCGAAGAGAAGTGTGATGCGCCTCTGACGTGATAAGAAATTAGTCATGATAGAGAGAATGAGGTATACTTAAACATGGTCCAGCATCTCGAAGGCGGTAAAACGTATAGTGAGCCTGAACGGAATCAATAAATGGTTTTTGTCATATCACATGTAGCGCATCTGAGAAATGGACGATAGGCATTATAATATACGTTTTAGGGCAAATATTAGATAAAAAAAAACCCTAACTATGGATGCGTCAATAAACTACAATAGCCTTACAGCGAAAAGAAATTACATTAATTTGGAATCACTGGTATAAAAGTATGTTTATGTACTGGTAATAGGAAGAAATGGTGACCCATTCATAAGGAGATACCCCGGGAAGGGAGTGACTACTACCGCACCGTGGCAGGATTCCGTGTAGACACGGTCATCTCGGTCTCCTTGCACGGAGTACAGTCGGAGGCGGTGTCAGGACTATATTCGCCTCGCCCGAGGCTGTTCGTCGGCCTGGCCGCACAGCCGCACTGTGTGGATGTTCGCGGCGTTCTTCATCAGGCCGGCGTTGGCATCCTGTCCTCCTCTCCTCCTGCTCGTACCCGTAGCTGGTATATCCATTGCGAAATGTCACCAACTCCGCAGGCCCGTGTGGCATGGTCGGCTCGGTGGGCTCGGCATTGCTGGTGTAGGATAGCTACATTATATAATGTAATTAAATAATTTTAAATGTTCGCGCCCCTAACAGTAATAAAAAAAAAAAAAATATATAAAAAAAGGAATATATAAAATATAAAATTCATTTCTCCTGAAACCCTAGTAACAGTCTTTGTCATGTTCTCCTATCATGTGTCTCACTTTTATTCATGTCTTACCTCGATGCTGTAGATACCTATTTTACCTTTGTTTAGACTCACCCACCGATATTGGCGTGCAAAGCGAGTAAGGTGATAAGAAAAGAAGAGGCGACAATTAATAGCTTATATCTTTTAGTCCATATATGGCATATTATATATATATTATATATATAGATATTATATACTTATATATATATATATATATTATATATATATATATATATAATATAATATATATATTATATTTAATTAGTGATTAATATATATAGATAAATATTTATTATATATATATAGTATATGCTAAAGAAAATACCATTTAAGAAATATATTTTTTGCAATATTTTAATTGACATGGGTTTTTTATGGTCTTAAAACATTGTGGATTTTTATGTGGGTTTAAACCATTAGCGTATATTTATAAATCCAAATGGTACTTAAAACCAAAATGGTTTTATAAAACCAACTCGAAGACCTAACTGAAGTATAATATATTAAGTATATTAATTATATATATATATACTTAGTATAATTATATATATAATATATATATATATATAGATATATATATATATCTCCCAATAAAACTTTCTTTCATGGATATACAATAATGTAATGATGCCTGAGGTATTAATTAGTCAGCATACTAAATATACAACTTATTTTCACAATAATGTTATTTTCAACTCACACACTCGATATTGTCCTAAAAAATATACAAAGATGTGGATAATCATATAATAATAAGAATTAGGTAGAGTACAAACATTGAATGAGTTAAAAAAGTGAATAAAGAACTTATTATAAGATATAGACACAGAATAAATTTACACCGGGATTATTATAAAAAAAGAATAGGAGTGGATGTATGCAAAAGTGGTGTTAACAATATAATAATAAATTTTGATAAGACATCAAAATAATATAAATTATATTAAATAGGGAAATAATATTACGTGAGTTGCTACATAACCTGTAGGGGTTAAGATTCAAAGGTACAAGTCTAAATATTAGAAAGTATTTATATAATAGAAATCTTATAAAATAAAATTATTACTACATAAATATTCTATCTATCTGAAACAAATACTATAGACTCACCGTATATAAGTATTAAATATATAATATATACATTAAAAATCGAGTTGACCAAAATTATCTGCCCTTGAGTAAACTTAGTTAATATATTAAATTACATCAAAAATTGAGGATCTAGAAATGATATAACTTGATCTGATAAATAGATCGTTGGTAATAAATAAATTACTATATAAAAATCGTAATGAGTGACCAATAGTAACATACCTGTCCTGTAAAGCTGTTTAATAATATATAGTATCAATGAAATAAACTGAGAGAGTCAATCACTTCAGAGATAAGCATCGTGTCTACTGATAGAAATCACTGTTTAGATTATAATAGATAAGACGTATACATAAAACCTGCATATCGTATATTTAATAAAGTAAATAATCATATCAGACTGCTTCCGATTTTCTATCCTCATACTGCACGTCAGGAATACAAATCGCAATGTTGTCAACAATCCATGAAATCATCATATACATAATATATATCCACATCTTTACCGTCGCTGTATAGTTATAATCCGATACCATATCCAATTTCGTCAGTAATACATTTATGATCTAAAAATATGAATATTAAATAAAACTTACATAATTACCTCCGGCAAATTACGGAGAGGGAGAAAACCTATTAAAATGTTATTCAAAGAAAAAAGAATATATATATATACTAACTTATATATATATATGCCAAACCCCAGATGAGAAATAAAATATATATGTATTATAATATAATATGCAATATAATATAAAAATATTCAAAAGAAAAGAATACCTCAAAAAAAACATAAATTGATTGTCATAATTACATTCAAAATAATAATACCTCCGTTGAAATTTATGATAGAATTATAACTACATAAATTAATTATCACCTATTCCTGAAAACTTTATAGGAAATTACAATTAAATATCATTATCAGGCATAAAAATTAATTTCTCACAGTGAAGTACCTCAAATAAAATGGGATATATCTCAAGTATAGTAAGGCCTGCGCCTTCTACTCCTCACGAATAAACTCATACCAAATGTAAATGTTTACAGTTTATTTAGTGAGCGTACAAAAAAAACAATATGAAAAATATAAAAATTATGGTAAATAATATTAGAGTCCACAACTGATAATATAAAATTTTTAGGAAGTAAAATCAAATTATTGAATATTCATCTAAATTGGAGTTTTCAGAAATTACTAAAACCACGGGTCAGGGGATGCAGCGGACTTCATTCTAAGTTCTCACTCTCTAATAAACTTTTTAGGTTTATAATTTGAGGGAGTCATCATAAAATTAATTATATTATTAACTCTAACCGAATATGCAACGTTGTTAGGAATCGAATATATTATATACTTTTGTAAGAACTATCAACTACTTAAAACAATGTCAATAACTCTCACAGCAATCAAATATTATATCAAAGTAATAATATATCAATAAAAATAATAATATATGGTACAGGCTCTCATTTCTGCTCAGTGCAGAGTTATGATTAACAATTAATGAATATAAAATTATAAAAGATAACTTAAAGATAAAATTGTATGAAAAATTATGATATAAGTATCCTATGTCATATTTCTTATTCTTCACTTTGAGTTGAGGAAATATCAAATATTAAAGTCCTCAAAGTAAATTGTGAAAATCTTGGAGCATGATCACTGGAGCGCCTGCCTCAAGAAGTCATTCCTTCTAAATAGAAATTGTTAGACTTATATGAAGTAATGTATGCACTTCTCAAATGATAAATATACATCTTTTCAGATAGCTTATAAAGGTAATTGATAATAACTAACAATAAGAATTTTGTCAACAGGTGCTTAATTATCACAGACTATGAGCTCTCAATAGTTAATCAAAGAGGAATAATCAATTAAAATAAAACCTACTGTTGTCATCGCGCTAAATAATTTTTTATATGTAATAGGCATTTCACTTTTCTCCCATATGATGTCTCCATCCAAGATATTAAATTAAGTAATAATAATACTCATATATATATAAAAAAATGTGAGCACTTTCTGCACACCTCCATTTTCGAATAGCTTAAGATCTTTCTCACGTTTTGCGGCCATGCGATCTAAATACTATGAGAAATTTAAATAATAAATAACTCATGAAAAAAAATTAGGAAGCGTCACTCAGTAGAGCCTATGTTCATTCTACGATAGTTTAGATCCTATCTGGTAAGAGAAAGCACGGAGCAACCAGACTCTGCTATGACTTAGCCTATACTCAAATAAAATGCAGATTAAGAGCCTGCAGTTACTGCCTAGAAACCAATGATATGTGTAAATTGTTGGTTATTTAACCAAACCTTAAACTAATATGTTTTTTCTGCATCATGATAACTTTGTTAATATATTAATACATAATATTGCAAGAAAGGTAGTGAACTTACGCTGAACGCAAATAAATTGGGATAGTTGAAACAAGCACATCTATGTACGAACTCCGTGTTAAAAAGAGTGAATCACTCATGGTGCAAAAAAGTTTGCCGGCGTGTAGTTGGAAAAATTTGATTTGTGAGAGGGTAATAAGGTAGCATTGGTCACTCTCCCGCTATTATAATTGGCGCCCTGTCTCTCAAATTATACATTAATGGCTACGAGATACTACGATGGGGAGATGGGGGCATCAGCGCTCGTTTAAACTAATGCCAAATCTCATAAAATGTGAAGACAATATGTAACGGGGTCTAAAGTTTTAATCTAAATAATTTTGTATATAAAAATAAAAAAATTATGCAGGAAGTTGTAATTTACAATTTTAAAAGTTTTTCATTTGGCAATATTTCACTTTGACGTGACTACAACGTACATCAGGTAAACATACAAGGAGTGGTTAAAGTATTAATAAACAGACTCAATAATGCAATACACTATGAAATGATTATTATTATGAATATTAATAACTAATTTTTAATTGGTTATAAAATAATTACTAAGTTAGGACAGATATAATATTCAATATAGTAGAAATGATTTAATATAATTAAATTATATATACTCTAAAATATTATTATATAATATAAATTATATATAAATATAAATAATATAATAATTTTAATATCATTAATATTAATACATTAATTAATAATAATATTATATATATATAAATATAGATTAAATAAATAAAAAAATTTATACCATATTATATGAAACTCTGTATGGATTTAGTATATTCCGAAATAAAAGTTTTTTATTATATATATATTTTATATATAAATAATACAACTGAGGCAGATATAAATGACTGGAAACTGTAATTATAGTTAAACTAGATATTTTATTTATGCTATATATCTACTCTATAAAGTAAACTAAATTCTGCATTATCGTGCCAGTCAATATGTTTGATCTAAAAGTAGGTTAATATAATTGCATTAGCTATGAGTAACAATTACTCTAAGGGTAAGAGTGATAATTATAATAAATTATTACTATTAATAAGTATATATCTCCTCATATATATATATCAGTGAAATTTTATATTCATTATAATTATTAGAGTACGTGAATGTAATAATAATAGTGTCAGTCTAATATACTACCTAATATATGTTGTATGTAATGTCTTAGAAATATAATAATATAATAGTTCTGTTAGTATGTATCTTACATCATCTATCATCGGTCGAGTGTCATCCCAACACCTACTCTATCACCTTCTTCCCCACTGGGGTAAGTGTCGGCGTTGCAAATGCAGCTTGAAATACCAATGAGAATAGTGAGTTATGAAGGTTAATAATAGGAAACGAAAGTTATGCGAAAAGTAAAAGCTGCAAGACCTTTATGTCCTCCCCTCATGTTTACCGGGGTTCTGTACTATTGGAGAATTCTACGTAATCGAACAAGTTAATAAAAGCTAAAAATTAATCCACCTTAGAAGCTCATCGAAACAGCGGATTCCCTCACTCTTATAGCAATATCGTCCAAATTTATGGAGTGTATCTCTCTCAATACAACTGACTGTGTTGGCAGCTATTTTGTATATATACTAAGCTTATTATAATTGTATTAAAGTGTCCAGCTAACTCCTCACGGTTTCGCAAATCTCACAAAACTTACCGCCTAAATTACTCTTTATTCTTCATTTTTATAACTTATGCACAACTTTACTTCTCGCCTTGGTATCGTTATCTCATCATTTCCTCTGCATCCAGAAATCCGCCTTTCCACTACACTCCAATCTACTTTATCACTCGTTATGTTATCCCGTAGTCTCTCGTCGAATTTCTCACAGCTTAATTATTCTGTCTAGAGATACATCCGATTTAAAGACTTCATATTTCCTGATAACTAATATCATCCTATCCTCAATTTCTCAAACTACAGTGCTCCAGCCAATATACTGTATATCATGTACTTCCTACTCATATTCTATACCTTTTTCTTCAAACTACAATACGACTCTTACTTTATTTTACAGTCTTTATATTTTATCAGAGATATATTCTACACAGCCAATTGACTAATCCACTAAAGTGAAATGTCCATCTTGTAACGCTATGTAATTGTGTAGTAGTAGGATACCTGCTTTATGACCAGAAACCGCCCTGTAGTTCTCTACTATTATACATTAACACATTGGTAAATCATACACACCGCATATACAATACTAGTAATAAATGAGTGATCCTTATAATATTAATAAAACGATCATCACCATAATAGTATTTCACTACTAATAGATTACCATATTTTAAAACTATCTTTATATATGTATACATATAACTATCCTCTCCTAGTTCGTCAACTCTTATATGATATGTATGGGGTAAAACTGGATATAAACTGTATTTGGTGAACGACCAGGAGGTTGAGTTAGTAAAGATACCTTTAATAATTTTAATTTTTCATCCTAATTTCTTTTTTCTTTTTTTTTTTTTTTTTATTATTACTAGTTGATAAGGGTTAACCTAATAATAATATAATAAACCCTTAGTATTCACTTTTAGTAAATTATTGATGTGGACTAATATATAAAGTTATTAATATCCGATTCTCACGTTCACTTGGCCGGTTAAGGTAAACTATGTCTCATATTAATATATATATATCATTAATAATTATTATATATATAATATATAAAATAATAGTAGATAGCAAAGCTCGAATAGACGGATATTAATATATATATTGATAAATATATAAATATAGCTAATATATATATATATATAATTATATATATATAGTAATACATATTAATAATTATTATATATATTTAAAAATATAATATTAATAGTAATATTAATATATATAATAATATTAGTATAATTATTATATATATTAAATATAATATTATATAAGTAATATATAATATATTATACTATAATAAATATAAATTAGTAATATATATAATTAATAATCAATATATATATATCATTGGACATAAGATACGTCCCAAATAGGACGAACCGACTAGATATAGGAAAATATATAACTATTATATTTAGAAATGGTAGTGGTAGTATATATATGATTATGAATTTTTGCCGAATGAACGATGAACGATGACGATTAGAGCAAGTCTCGCCGATGACGAGATTGATTGAATGTAAAGATGATTGAAAAAAACTATTGAAAAACTTTTCATTCTTTTCTAATCTTTGAATGTACTCACTATATATAGGCATATAGTATATAATATATAATATTATATATATATATGCATATATATATATATATAACTAATATTAATATATATATATATATATATAATATATATATATATATATATATAATAATAATATATATATATTATATATATATTAATATTATAATATATTATATACTATATAATAATAAGGCTGTCGGACAGGAGGGTCAGGGGGTTCAACCTTCCGAAATTATTTAGCGATCAAAATTTTTTTTGATCCTTAAGTCTCAATAATAAATAATAAAATAATATTAATAATAATAAAATCAAAATTTTTAATAAATTATCATTAAATTTATAAAATAAAAAAAAAAAAAAAAAAAGTAATAAAAAAAAAATAAAAAAGAATAAAATTAAAATTAATATAATAATAATAATTCTTCATATAAACTTATTTAAGATATGCCTAATAGCTAATATTATCATAACTCAGCAATACAATCTTAATTGAAAAATATTGATTATGAAAATGAGGAGACATGTTGAGGGCCATAACGATTTCTTAGTTTCTTCACTTCATTTTCAATACAGTATAAAAATATTTTTCAGGGACTTAATGTAAGGTTTCCAAGTTGCAGATTGATAGCTCAAATTGGCTACCTCTCAATAGGATTAATGTATAGAAGTATAAATATTTAAAAGTGAATAAAGGAGGAGCTCTGAGTTAATTCGTTGATGGATGAGCAGTCATTCCATTCTTCAGATAAATTTTTCTCATTTCCTCAATCATTCCTTCTAAAACATAATCTTCTTTCTTTCCTCATAATCAATGGTTCGATAGTGGTGCTTGCTCTCGCGTCTTTCAGGCTAGAGACAATGCATATTGGAAGTGGAAAAATTCTCGTTCTCCTCTACATTTCGATAACTTTCATTCATATCGGAATTTTTGCAAGGATGCAGTTCAATGAGCAAAGCGAACTATGACTAAAAAAAAGTGTGCTAACCCTTTGGTTCTTCTAATGAAAAATCTTTCTGACCTCTTTCCAAAAATATCTCCAACAACTACAAAATCTGCCTTTCCCTGTCTTATTAGCCCTGCTGGTTTTGATGCACATATATCACTTTGGCCTCCTGTTTTCCCTCTAGTAACGGTTCTGTCAATCCTTCACCTACTACTTCTATCTTAGGTGACTTATGCCTTGCCTGTGATTACATTTGATTAAGAACATCGTCTTCTGAAATCTATGAACGTTACCTTACCTCAATTTAGGAAGGGTGCATAATTGCATATGTCTAACCTATTTATTTCAAAGAAAGTAAGCAGCTTTGATCCTTCTTACTATTCCCCTATTGCTCTCACTTGTATGCTGTCTAAAATATTTGGAGCCATTCTCAATTCATTTTTTGAACCATCTGGTCTCCCATTTTCCTTCTTTCCGACCATCATGGTGTTTGACACTAGTTTTATTGGAGTTATGCTTTGCTATCTAATAGGATATGGTCTTTTCCCCTTTGAGACTATCGGTAGTTTGGTCAGCTTTGTGCGGTGGCCCTTGAAATATACAACGCTTGAAATATCCATTGTCCTTGCTCTCAAAGTTTCCATCCTTTGTAATTCTCCTACTCTTTACTTCGTCTGTCTTGCTTTCACTCAAATCGTACCATATCGGTTGTTGTTAATGGAGAGACTTCGTTTTACATCCCTGTCAATAGTGCTGTTCCTGTTCCATCTTTTTTATTAGCGATCATCTTAGCTGTTCATTTAACCCTTTCCATCCATATTCCAATAACTCGACACTTCATTCGTTTTACAATCTCAAATCTGTTCCCTCTCTTGCAACTAACTAACTAGCCTACTCGCTTTATAAATCATCCCATTTTCCCCCCCCTTTATGCTCTCAGAATAGTTTCTCCCTCTCTTCACTCTCTCATAGTTATTATAACATCTCCATGCTAACGTCGCTTATATGTTACTCTTCTCCAGAATAACCTCTGTCCACTTTTTGGCTTTTTTTCACACAAAACCAGTAAACACTATAATCGACTTGTTGTTTGTTTTGTTTAATGGGATAGACTACTTTAGTAAAAATATGAGTATTTTAACTAATCACATAGGGAACTCTCCCAATATAGTATGTAGTTTCCCTAGTTCCAATCTTTTTTATATTTTTATTACCTTACAACTAATAAAAACTAAGTTTTCATTTTAATTCATATCAATATAAAAATATAAAATTATATAATATAAAAATTATTGGCATATAACTAACTATATATATATATATATATAATATAGTATATATATATATATATATATATACTATAACACACTTATAATGAATAAATATAAATTAATAAAAAACAAAAAATAATATAATAAAAATAAAACCTATATAATAACATAATAAAAAATACTAGTTATATAGTATTTTAACTATAGCAAATACCTATACTACTACTACTATCACTTTTTCCCTAATACCACTCACTACTATATACCAATTTCCTCATATTCTCACTAAAATAATCCGAACACTATCCTATTATATTATTTGCGATTTTACTAAAAAGTTTAAAACCAAGGACCTATCTCTACTAAAAGGTTAATTTTGACTTTAACGCCTCAACAATGTGCTTTAATGATTAAAGGATATTAAATCGTACCCACAGTAATTTAAGACGTATACCCGTATTTAAAACCTGTGGAATTTTACAAATACTCTTTTTTTTACAAAACTCATACCTATTACCAAAATCCTTTGCTCAAACAACAGGATTTTTAACCAATACACTAGTCCCCCAATGTTATCTTGGACAGGAACTCATAGTATGAGAAACTTTCTCGCTCCTAGGCTTCTTGATGGACCATCTTAGACCAAAATAGTTAATGGAGTTTTATTTTTAATACTATGTCAATAATCCACAAAACTCTTTTAAGAGTTGGCAGCACGTTAAACTGAAGCACGTCTAAAGTGTGTAAGCACTCGAATTGCACGGCTGCGCTTAGAGGAAATCCTGTGAGACTCTAATAAATAATGCAAATAAGTTTCTATAATCTGTTAAAAATATGAAAAATTACTCTCAAAAAGTTTTATTACATCAGATAGTATAATCCCAGATTTTTTAATTCCCAAGATAGTTAATCACATGGTCTCTTAATACCACACCGACCCCCTTGGTTATTGAATCCTGTTTTTTTCATATTTCTTGGAATATGGGGTAGGCGGCCACAGTTTTTACAAACCTCGTCCCCATTGCACAGCACAAGGGGGTTTCATATGCCAAGAACGGGTCGAACAAAATTGGATCACACACGAACCATGAAAAACCTGGCTAACCCACCCTAAGTTTTTATTCACTTATTTTTATATACACATTTTCCTCCTATATTTATATATTTTTACAATCTTCTATGCAAAACTACAATGGTAAACACCACTATATAATTATTTAAAAGTGTTTGTTTTCTTTTTTCGTTTCTTAATACGCGGGTTAAGAAAGAGAGAAAAGGTAAATAAAGAAAATATCATCACACTCGCGACACACCTATAATGGAATATATTGAGTCTTTACAGTAAAACTCCATAATAACACACTTGTTAACGATGCACCCTCTTGTTTTTCTAATTCGATTCATTTTCAAAATCTTTGGTTATTTATAGTGGGTTCCTGAATAATAAATGTATTTTCGTGTGGGGCATCATTGGCAACTTTCCAGAATCTATATTTACAGACGAGGTTTGCTTATCTTCACAATCTTTTTTTTTCCAAAACGCACCCACTTCTGTATCTATCTCTGTGGGTGAGGGAACAATATTTTTGTATTATTAAATATTTTTACACATTGCCAAATAAATTTTTTTCTCACAACACAAGTTAAAAAATGAGAAGAGTTCTGATCCTTTTTTATTTTTATTAAACGACTAGGGGTCCTGGTGCCTCCAACACTTATTTGCGAACACTCTGCGGGTTAACCTCGATTTCAAAACAAGAAGGAAATTATGTTAATATTCAGTGTTGAGAAAGTTTGAACGGATTAAAATAATAATAAGAGTTAATGACACAAGAACAACAATTCTTAAATCTTTATCCTTTTTTAAAAATTTTCTCTTAGATTGCTAAGTTTTTTGTGTTCTTCACATATTTTTTTTTCCAGTTACTCCTTTGTGCCTAAAAATACACTTCTTCTTGGCTATTATTTGTTAATTCGATTCTATTTTCTCAACATACCAACGAGATCCTCCTGAACTTCTCCTGGCAATGGAAGTATATTGATATGAAAAATTTGACATTACATCTATACAATGAAATAAAAATTTTTATGAAATTTTTTTGGTATCCCCCACAAAAAAACTGCATGTTTGTATCGCTTCGCTAATAAGTAAAAAGAATATTTTAGCCTTCTCAATTTTTTTTGGGAAGGCTTTTTTTTTAAGTTGTATTATGCCAAAATCAAAACATATGTACAGCGTTACAAACCGAAATTTAATAATTATTTAACACCATGCCGATTCTATAGTAATTTCCGCGCAAGATATATTCCGTTTAGAAGTTATCCGAGGCTTTTTTCCCCCATCTGTGTTCACCGGATGCCGGAAGAATTACCTAGCTATTTTACCTACGCTGATTAGCGCCCCCTAAAAAAATATTTTCCGATATTCGCAAGGATAGCCCTCATGACACAGAGACCTATTACGATTATTTCGGTGACCTTCTCATCTCAAAGATCTCTATATATTAGCTTATTATCATAGATATCACTTAATATATATACTATATATATACTTAAGTGACATGAAAGTTTATAGATTCACTGTCCATTTGGTAAAGTTTGTACTCAATTATGTTTACGTCATATTGCATTTATGATATATCAAATATTAATTTAACTTTGTATCACTTATAGCTTCGAGCGTTATTATATTATTATTATGTAAATGATTTATTATTAGTTAAATTCTAAGCAATATATAATCACTTGTGGTTTTGTAAATAAGAGTTATAAGATAAAATTAAATGAAATGATAACTTAACGAAAAATTATATATTATATATATATAACTAAATAAAAATACTAGTAACAATAATAATAATAAGTAGTATATGGGGCGGAAATAACAATCTAATTATATTAATATATAAATATTATATATATAATATATATATATATATATATAATAATATATTATATTTATATATAAATATATTAATAATTTTAATATATATATATGATAAATACTATATTAATATAATATTAATAATTATAATATATAAATATATAATATAATATATATAACTATATATATAGTATAAATTATATTATTTATATATATTTAATATATATAATAATATATTATAACTATACTTAATATTACTGGAATCTTTGTTCTAATATTTAAAATAAGAAAAAACACTCAATTTTAAATAATATGGACAAATCACCACTTTCTAAATGTAAAGTCAAAACCTAAACTTAAAATATTTGTCCTTTTTGCAAAGCGCCCTTAACTTTTTGTCACAAACAAAACCCCAAATAAATTTGATAATAATAAAAAATAAGTGAATGATTTTCAATAAGAAAAATAACCCAAAATTTTATTGGATTGTTTTGAAGCCGCCTCCGGAAAACCAATGCCAGTTAAGAAATCCAAAAGGCTTTTTTTTTTTTTTTTTTTTTGTTTTTTTTTTTTTTTTAAATATTATATATAAAATAATATATAAAATTTACACCTAAGAAGAGCATAAATATGTAGCAGTACGTATGATCAAATTTTGTACGAGTAATCATAAATGGAGTCTAATAATTATTATTTGTATAAGTACAATCAGGATGCGATATTATATATTATTTATAATTAATTATTATTCCATAAATTCTATTTCTTAAAAATTTTACAGTAATATACTGTATATAATATAATATTATAAAATATATTTCACATAACGGTATATGCCCCCAATTAAATTTTATAAGCTCACTCATTTTTATTTTAAAATGGGAATTTTTTTTCCCCCCCCCCATTTTACAATTTAATTATTTCTTCTTATTTTAAAAAGGTATGCTGAAAATTAAAGATATTATTAGATATTTAATTTTATCAATATTTGATTTTTTATTCTATTTATTTTTTATATATATATATATATTTATCTATGAATATAATATATTTTATATATTATTTTATGCTCAAAACTTTTATAAATATGATCATTAATTACATTGACATATTAATTTAAAGTCAACAAAAATATATAAACTTTATAATATTCCAAAATTATATTAGTTTGTCCATCCATTGAAAAGGTTGTTCTATTATTGGATACTTATGTGTGTTTCAATCATGTAATTATTGTCGGATTTTGTGTGAGTAGCAGAATGATGCCCATTGACCAAATTTCTATATCATGAAATAAAAACAAGATAGATAGGCTCGTGTATATATAAATTTATTGAGGGTTCTCTTTTGAGAATAAAATCTGTGTCAAAAAATCCCTCAGAGACCCAGTAACAAATCCCCCCTAGACAAACGACACTTAACCAAAAGGAGAGTCCCCGTAAGAACCCTCGAAGCTTTTACAGAGGATGCCCTGTTTATTATAATCATTGAAGCAAGAAATCTACCTAAAATTTTGTGTGTGTGATATTGTAATTTTCCTTATGTTTCTGCTTTGAGAGGCAAATGGGGTTGAACAACTTATTCCAAAGAATAAAAGAAAAAGCAGCTCAAACTTCTTTAGACAAGCTTTTTGTACATGGAGAAAGTGAAAAAAATAAGTAATGCGGGGTTCTTTCTTCCACGATACCACACGTTGATTTTTTTCTATAGAATCTTCCTTTTTGTCGCATCGCTGCCGATAGTTTCTCTTGAAATCTCACTGAATATACACTTTAATTTTCCGGAAAGGAACATCTCACTGGTCTATGCAAATCTCCTTGTACCGTACACCCTTCCGACTTGCTTTTCTTTCTTTTTCCCGTCATCGCTTATCGAGAATCCTTTCACGATCACACTTCGATGTCTACTTCGTCCTACTATCCGTCCCTTCCGATTCTCTTCTCGATTTTACTTTATTACAATCCTCCGATCTTATCGAATTCACATGCGATCTCACACTTCCTCAGACCTATAACCGATCCCTTGCAAAGGAAAATATCTTCAAAATAAAGAAACACTCACAAAATATAATAATTATTATTTCGAATAATAATATAAGAATGTTTTTTGAAAGTTTTATTTTTCATGATGGTTCTAATAAAAAATAAAAAAATCTATAGTTTATATTTTTTTTAGAGTTTGGAAAAATTAAATGCCAAGTATGGGGAATAAAATAGGGTGAAATACTTAAGTATTTATGTTGGCTATTTATCGTAAAACAACCAATTTATTTTTTATAATCTTTGCCCAGATTAAAGATAATTACGGGAAAGACAAAAAGACGAGGTATTGGTTGCCTAATAGGCGGGGATTCATAGGGTTGAGTTAATCAACTGTTTTTATGTAGTATGGATATAAACGTGTTTTTTTCTGAAATGATAAGGTAAAAATACTTAACTGTGGAATAGTTCACTGAATCCGAACAATATGGGGGTGAAGTTTTGAAAAGGTGGAGGATAAGTATAACATAGGGATAATATATAAGAATCTTATTTAATAAAAAAATATATAAGAAAAAGGAAAAGCTGGGGATAGGTAAATACATTAGAATAACCCCCTGGGGGAAAGGAAAAACAACCACCATTTTATAGCTTATAGTAGCGCCGAGAATAAACCGGAAAGAAATAACAAGAGATAATAAATAAATAATCAAAAAGAGGGGAAAGTCAGGAAATACAAAAGAATTAACAATAAAGGGGAATTAAGAAAAGAAATTAGCATCCTTGTCTGTGGCCATAGGTGTTGTTGTTTTTAATTCGAGAAAATTATTGAAAAGTGGACCTATTTGGACTAGTAGCCAGTGCCCCAACAACCGCAAAAAAGATATACTACCAAAAATTGCCCAGTTGATAAAACTATCGTTCTGAAAATTGCTGAATGCGCAAATTGAAATATAACAAGGAAGAGTTTAAAACCTTAATCTCTTTTTTTGGATTTGTTTTGAAATTATGGGAAAAAAAAGTAAATATACTAAAAGAAATTTGGTTCTTTTGAAAGGAATACAGAAAAATCGAACAAATCAGAATCACCAGTATTTTGTTTGTTGGTGGTTCCGAGCTTTCCCTGTTTACTCGTAATAGATCCCGAGGGTGTCAAACTCCTTCATTCCCACACTCCAAACAATATTTATACTACTCAAAATGCAGAAAATTGAAAAATGAAAGAGTACGCGTAGTATATAGCTCACGGAAAAGGTTTTTTCGAGATCCCTAAAAGTAACCCAATATAACGTTTTTTTTTCTTTCACTAAAATTATGGTATTTCTATGGTCACCCGCTAATTCATGACTAGTAGTGATAGTTATAATAAGATTGAGAATAAATAAAAACCATAAAACCAGAAACGATAAATGGGATATTGTAAAGGATAAATATCCAATTAGGTAAAAAAAGAATTTTTAAATATAATATATAATAAAAAAAGATTTTAGAAGTTATAGATAAAATGAATTACTAGAATCTCAAAAAGATTCGACGTGTTAAGAAGCCCTATAAATGACCAGTTTGAGCCTAAAGGTAGGGTTTGATAATAAAAGTGAATCTTTTAGGAATACATCAAAGTTAACCGCGTTTTGGTAATCCTCTTTTTTAAAAATCAAATGGGGTGAGTGGGAGGTTTGAGGAATCATTGGTAATCCTCTACCTACTCCCATAAAACAAATGTTTTTTCGGTAGAAAAAAAGATGAATGCCTAATTTAATATTTTAATTATGAGTGTTTATAAGAATATCCACGGCTCGTCAACATTTATTAGATCTACACAAAAACAAATACACCTCTAGAAAGTTAAAAGGTTGAATTATAAAATAACAAACAAAAACCAAATTAAAAATAGTAAATATTGTTTTTGATTTCCAAGAAAATTACCTAAGATTACCCTTCGCAATATTGGGGTTTGATAAATTATATCGGAAACGATACTCTACAATAGTAAACCAAACCACGCGGCAATCAGAACAAGTCGTCTACTTTGGCATATAACATACTGTACCAATCCCGATCACTCCTATTTTTTTTTGGATAGAACTAATTGCAAAAATAGCATTTAGATATTATTTATATAATACAACTAAATTCTACTAATAATTTGTAGAAAATCAGACGTAATAAAACTACTACTACCACTGCTGGTGCTACTGTTACTACTAGTAATATATATATATTAATATATTGATGGTATATATAAATAAAAATTATATATTATCAATGTATCTTATTAATTTATTTGATAATAAGATATGAACATCAAAAAGTTTAATAAACTAAATATTTTAACTAGAACTAACCTATCTACCTATAAGAAAATAATTTGTTAAAGTATTTCCTACTATAAGTATAATTATTTACAGGGAGTACTCTAGGGTAAGTTATCATCTTTATAATAGGGTGCCTTATATACTTAGTGATTAATTAGGTAATACACCGTAGACGTATAATATAGTTAGGAGGGGTACTAGATAAGTATGACCTACTATATTACTCCTATACTATCTCTTAAATTAGTATTACGTCACCAATATAGTACAGGTATTCTTCGATAGCACCCTTAAATTTAATAAATATTAAATCGAGTTATAATATTATAATGCTCGGGTTATATATATTAATAAACCTTAAATATATAACACTAAGAGAGTATATTTTTATATATATAGTGTGAATTAGTTATAGAATATGGAAATAAGTGATCATAGTAATAGAGAGTAAAATGAGTAAAGGATAATAATAAGTAAAGTTACCCATCCGCTATTACCATCATCTATAATTTAAGTAAGGCTACGAGAGACCCCGTAAACTATTACCTATGAAAAAATTATCTATAATAATTTTATATGACGTATATCTATTCTTATAATCTAAGGGTGTTAATCTCGATATTGGTGCGTCCTGGCGATAAGTATTCGCCATGAGCCCAAAATAAAAGAGGGTACTTGAGTACTATCGTAATATTCCGTAGGTCGTTTTTCGGGAAATGCCGCTTATAGGATAGATAAGAATTATCACCTAGAAAAAATGTTATTTCCCTTCCCTCTTCCTTTTGTAAGAATATGGGCCTCCTGATTTGCCCCTCGTTTTTGATGGGTGCCTTTTATAGAATATACGATAAAATAATAAATTTATAGAAATTAATGACCTATTTAATAACGCTGATTCCGCAAATATGTTAGTGTTAAAAACATCGATAATTTAAATCTTATATATATATAGAGTATATAAAATAAATTAGATGTGGTGTTATTGAGGCTTTAATAGGAATAGAACCTATTAAAATTGATTTAATTATTAACTAAAATATAAAATTATTGAATTGAATCATATATCGTTGAAAATCTTTTACACATTCCATATGGTTTCTCGCAAAAGTTATATTTTCACAACAAATTAACAATAAATATAATATTATAACAAGGAACAAAAGATTACTTCACATGTTAAGGTATTCCAAAACGGATAAAATTACACACAGAGATCAAAAAACACCAGTTGCTGTTACATATTTATATACTTTTTTATTTGAATTCGAAAAAAAAAAAAAAATATCTTTTTTAAAAACAAAAAAAAAGTTGTTTTAAATAAATAAAGATATTTTTAAATTATATGGACATAAAAATAAAAATTTTTTGTTAAAAGAAATAATTTATATGTTTTTCAATTTTAAATAATATCATAATAACTTAGGAAAATAAAAATATTTCTCAAGAATTTTGGTTCTATGAAAAAATTATTCAATCATTATACTCCTATGATCATACTAATATCTACAACGGTGGTATCAATTAAATATCAATACTTTTCCTAGTGAACATTAACTTAATATAATATATTACTAAATTAAGTTATTATTAATTTAATATTACAAATAACAAATAATTATATTAAAAATCAAGCTCAAATTATATAACTAAATTTGTAGTCTAAAAGCTTATCTCAGATCAACTTCATATTTATTTTCTACCTAATTATTACCTATATATATATATAATCTATATTATTATACTATATTTATTTTTATATATTATATATTTTCGTCAATTAAAGTACTTTCTCTAAATTTTTCCTAAAGAATGAAAAGTAAATTTTTTTTTTCCAAAAAATTTCATCACCCCCATTAATTAATAATTAATTTTATTTAATTCACTATTTTACCAGTTTTTTATTAAAAATGGAAATATGAGAGAAAAAAAATTTTATATATAACATATTGATTAATAAATATATAAGTTATTATTATATAACTAATATTAAAGTCTATAATTTTTATTTTATTTTAATTAAAATATTTAATTTTATATTTAATTAATTTTTATAGTATTTTATAATATAATATATTTTTTAGTCATATGAATACTGCCTAATATTAGTAGATAATTTACCTCCTCATACATTTTCAACATATACTTCATCCAATGTTATTTCCTTCTACCATTAATTAACTGTTTTGTTAAAATATTTTCCTTCTCAAAAGGCACCTTAAGAATATGTAATTTAGTCAGTTATATAAATATACTCAAATTAAGTAATTAAAATTAAATATATTTAAATTATTATATAATTATATATTAATATAATAAATATATAAAATTTAATAAATTATATATATAATTAATAATAAATATATAAATATATAATTAATATATTATATATATATATATTATATATTATTAAATTTATAATATTAAATATATTAATTAATAATATATAATAGATATAATATATATACTTTTATATTATTATTCTATGAATAGGAAATCTGATACTTCTCTTAATTATGTCAGTGAATGATAATAAATATATATTAATATGGGAATTTTTTAGGGTTTTAATTTATTTAATATACTTATTTTTTTTTGAGTTTTTAAAATGATTTTTTTCAAAGTAAAGAAATGTAAATGCTAACAAAACCTATACTTATCATATAAAAAATAAAGAGGAAACATTCAAAAATCATCAACCTGCCTTAAAAACTATTAAGGATAGTATTCGATAACACTACAATACATATAAGCAAAGAAACACAACAACAACTAAGAAAATAAAAGAATATATTTTATATAGAATCTTTCCACTTATGAACTTATTTTGTTATAACCCTGAATTATTCCCAGAATTATCATAACATGGAGGAACAGATATAGAATATTAAGTAGCCTTACTTAATCTAAAAAAATGTTTGTAATTTTATTAGTTTTTTTGAGAGCAAATCTCATTGGAAATTGATTTTTTTACTAAATTATTTTGTTTGTTTTTTAATTTATTCTATATAAACTTTCTAATAAATTTGTTCAAAAAATTTAAAATACAAATCAACTTTTTAAAAATCTATTTTCTTTAAATTCTCAAAAATTAAGAATAACTTCACTAAATTATTTATTAAAATTATATTATTTATATATAATTATATTATTTTATTAATTAATTTATTATTATTATTAATTAATTAAATTATTTATTATTTAATATAATTTATATTTTTTATTATATTAATTATTATTATATAATTATTTATAAAATTTTTAAACGGAGCGGTTCATTAACCGAGGCTGTAGTAGAGCAAGTCCTTTGTTGGGAGCGTCCGTGGGGGGGATGAGAACGAAAAAACATGGAGTTTTGCATGTGGCAAGTTTATTCTTTACTATTCAGGTGGAGGAATGAAAAGGTGAACCTGTTCTGAATTTGTTTTCTTGGGGAAAAAGTGATGGAGTCCTCTCTTTTTCCCTTTCTCTGATCTCTCAGAGCAAACTAAAGTATCTATTAATCAGGTTGAAGGTTTATATAGGGGTAAGAGGATGAGGGAATAATTTCATGAATGAGGTGAGGTAGTGGAGAAGAATTGGGGAATAAGAAATTCCCTGCCCAAAGCGAGTAAACGAAGTGATGCCTCACATATAGACTATTATTCTCAGCGGTACCTTGTAGCATCTGAAAGATTCTCCTGGAGGGCGGAAGCTGAAATGCCCCAAATAGTATAACAAGTTTAAATTAAGATATATAGCTTTATCTAAAAAGTCACCCCATTTGTCACTTTCCATATAGCTTTAGTAAAGGTTATAAAGCCGGGTACTAAAAGAAAATATACCTTTAAGCTGACGGGGTGACTCTTTAACTAATGATCCCCATTTGGATAGCCGGAAAGAAAAAGCATTGGGTGGGGGTCCACCCCCCCCGTAATATTTAAGCGCAGCAATCAAATCTTATGAGAGACTAGTAAAGGGCACTCGGATTAAAAACTCAGAAATTTGAAAAATTGGATGTTCTAATCACCTTGAAGAATTACACACCGGCTAATTAAAGGTCTTTTATTACACTAATTAGTTGTATGAAGGCATAAGACAATAGGGAAATGATCGACCGGATATACGTCTCTAAAGAAACAACAAAAGAGCAGTTTGTAAGGTATTATCATGAAAAAATGGGGCTTCTAGCTGTTATGAACTATATATTATAAGGGCATGAGAGTTCCTCGTTTTTTTGAAAAGAGTAATGGGGCCTTCCCCCCTGGCAGTTACTCGGTGTAAAAAAATAAAAAAAAAAAAAAAAAAAGCGGTTTTTCCCCCAAGTATAAACATGTAAACGGAAATATTGGATGCCCATCATGACTGAAGGGAAGACAAGGGGGGAAGATGCCCTTAACCAGGGTTTCCCCCCCGGGAATATATGCCGTTTTTCACTCAAACGTTCTCCTACACTCAGGGTGGAGGCGGGGGGAGAAAACTTCCCAAATGGGGCCCCGTGCTGTTATTGTGAGGCGCACACTCGGTTGCACACACTTTAAAGAACGAGCACATGGGGACAGCAAAGAAAAAAGAGAGACAATCATTCTCGAAGACCGTCAACCTTTCATATACAGCAACACTACCAGGTTCTATTATAAACACCAGGGGGACATTACAGATAGCGGGAAAAATAACCCCGCTTAAACAGAAAATTGTTTTGTGTGGGAAAGGTCGTCTTACTGGAGGGGGAGAGTGAGAGAAGGAGAGTTGGGACAGAGCCCCAAGAAAAACAGGTTTTTCTCGAGGAAAGACTGCAGAGAGGTGACCTGCTGGATGCGAGGCGTTCTTGTATGACTATCTGTTTGACTAGATAGGAAGTTTATATTTTTCTATCTGAATTATGTCCACGGAAAAAGAAAAAATTACCATACCTGGGTAATAAAAGTATTTATGGCTGAGAAAAGAGTCTACCTAGGGGGAAATAGATAAAAAGTAATTTTTCTATTCTTTAGATATAATAATGTAACTTTGGTTTAGGACAGTGCGCCCCATTAGGTTTATTTATTATTATTTTTTATAGTAGTAGGGAATGCTGGGGTAAGAGTATGGTAAGAATAATTGCGAGGATTAAAAATCTCGATGCGTTTTGAGGGAATAATGTATGTATTTATCTAGCTACCCGTAAAGAATTATTCCATTACCTGGGAACGGTGGGAAAGGAATTGTTATCCAGTTTACGGTACAAACCTGCAAGACATATTCTCCAAATGAACGAGGTACCCTTTTCCCCATTATATACGATCCCGAGAGTGGTTCCGTATTTAATCTATATTGGAGGAGATTCCATATGGGCCGAAGAATTGATCTGTGATCACCTTTAATTTTTGTGAATTCGGGTGAAGAAAAAAGTTGGATAATTATTCGGCTTTCCCAGGAAAAGTTTAAAATCCTTGGAAAGTGTTATTGTGGAACTGTTCAGTGTAAGATTTTTCAAGGGCTTGATATTATATTCTTTTCACTATGCCTTGAAGGGTACGGCCCTTGATAATAACGGGGATTTATCCCAAGGGGCTTGATTTATAACTTCTTTCGATGAGAAGTATATAGGGAGGCAAGATATAAAGTGAATAAGAACTCAAGAACATTCCCAGGTTGAGCACAAATGTCAAGGATCCGTCCCTCCTCTGACCGAGCGGAAAATTGGGTTGGGCATCCAATTCACTCACTGAACGGAAGTGTTTGGTGAGAAGTCACCTTGATTTTGGGGTTGGAACAAGAAGGAAAAAGTGGGTGGCATACGGCCCGGGAAGGGTTGGCGTCTTTTTGCAGATGTGAAACAAATTCTAGGCATTCCTTCCCGTCTAACTATACTTGACCTCAATGAAAAACATACCTCTTTTTTACCCTTTCCCGGGAGGATGAACTCTAGTGAGAAGGACACTGAAAGGGAGGGGGTGAAGCTTGCTGAAGGTATTAGAAAAGCGATGGGTTAGAGAGTTATTTTCCCAAGCATCTTTTTGGAAAAACCTGCCCTTTTCATGTTGGCCACTTTAGTAGTCCGGGTCCTCAGGTTTAAAATGAAATAAAATTCCAACGAAATGGCGGGGAACAACACTCCCTGGGGGAGGGGGGCCGGGAACACTTCACTAGAGACTGGTGTTGCCCAAGAAACGGTTGGAGGAAGAGGGGGGGGGTGGGCACTATTAGAAACTTCCTTCCGAAAAAGATGAATGGTGGAAATATCATGATTCCCGGTTTATTCTAAAAAGAACAGCAAAAAAGAGAAGGTTTGGTTTATTTGTTGTTTCTCTTGAGAGTGGGGAAAAAGCCTAATAAGCCCTGGTTTTTTCCACGTCGAATGGTAGGCCAACAAAGAGGGTTAAAAATGCCTTTGCAAGACAGTTTTGTCCCCCAATGATTCCGCTGGGAAATTTGGAAGCGCATTCCCCGGTAAACCGAAAGGGGGGTTTTTTCAAGAACTAAAAAAGTTTTTAAAAAAGTTTGTTAATCACGCCTTAAACGGCAGTCTTCCTAATATCCCTTCGGTGATTACAGGGGGGAAAAGCCTGGGGTGAATTATGCCGCCTTTTTGAACCCAAGATCTGATTTTTTGTTTTAAAATATTTGTGCACCATGAGAATGGGGAAGTGAAAAGAACTTGGAAAAATGAAAAAGACGGGGGGATAGTGGGAATCTGGGGAAAGTTGATTCGCGGTTTGAAGAGGCCTAAATATTTTCCCAATTGGGTTGCATTAAAGGGGGGGGGGTTTTTTTTTTTTTTTTTTCCCAGGGGGTAGCCTTTTTAGGGGCAGGGGTTAAGGTTTGCAGGCCCAACTTGCTCTTATAAGGTTCGAAAACGGATTTTTTTCCCCCAAAGCTCGGAAAAGCCAAATAAATTTTTGGAATTCAAACTTTCGCCACGAAACGGCTCTTTTAAGTTTTTTCTCCGGGGGGCCGAGGCAAAGGGTCCCCCCGGGAAAGGACTTGTTAAGTTTTTCCCTTAGTGGGGTGGGGAGGAACGAAAATTTCTTTTAAAACTGGGGAAATTGGGAAGAGCTTTGGGGGGGCAGAAAAAAAAATGGAAAGGTCCCCCCCTTTTTGGTTAAGGAAGAAAAAAGAGAGAGGAAGGGGAAAGAAGAAAATGGGAGGGGATGAAACAGTTGAAAAATGTTTCCCCTTAACCTGCAGGGGGAGAAAAATGTTTTTTGGAACCTTTTTGGTGAAGGCAAAGGGCAGCGTATGAAAAGTTGGTCTTCTTCAAAAGCTGAGCGTTTTGGGTTTCCGAAGTTCTACAGTAGGTTGGAAATGGTTTCCTTTAAAAATCTTTGAGCGAATAAATCGGTTGAAGGGTGACTGCAGCCTAACTTGTTGGAAATTCATTCGGAAAAAACCTCCTGAAAGGGGGAAAAAGGTTTGGGAAGGGGGTGGGCCACTGTAATTTCTATTCACTTGTAACAGTTAATTAAAATGGCAAAAGTTAACATTCCGCCATGCGACAAGGAAACGGGGTTTAGGTTGTAACAGGGGAGAACCGAGGTTGTAACAGGGGAGACAAAAAGAAATTCAGCTCCTGTTTTTAAAGATAAGTTTTTTTAAGTTGGGCGGCTTTTAGTGGGAAGGGACGAAACATGCCAGAGAGGCGGTCAGTGTCCCCTGTAGCCGCCCTAAGGGTTTGACTGCAGAGCTTTCCCTAGAATGGTGCAAGGGCTTTTGAACTCATTTATTCTTCTGCAAATTGCCCCCCTCCTGGGCAAGTTGCCGGTTGATAGTAACTTTTTCCCAAGCGGGTTTTCCCCTCCCCCCCCTGAACGACACGGGATTACAATAAAAACCTTACCACGGGGGGTGGTTTTTTTTAGTGCGGTGTGGGGGGTGGGGGGGGAAAAGCCCGGATTCTGGCGAATCAATAATTTTTAATCAGGACATTTTTAAAGGCATTTTTGAAATAATGAAATAGTTTTTTACCGGGTTAAAAAAACAAAATAATCTTATCCATTTTTAAATTTTACAAAGCTTCTAAATTATCCTTTGAAAGCAAAAATTAAGATTTGTTTTTTGTTTCCGAGGAGTGGATAAGGGGGGAAATTTCAAAGGGTGTTTATTTTTTTAATCCATAATAGATTATATTTCTCCCAAAGTTGGGGTAAAATTCCCTTGGTGTATTAAGAACGAAAAATTAACTTAATGTTTTAAAATTGGTAAATAATAAATCCCTTTGGAAAATTCCCAATTAAAAAATTTTAAATAAAAACTAAAATGAATTATGTAAACATTTTCTTTTACCGTCCATTTGGTAACAGTCATCTTGCTTCTTGTTTCAAATTTGGGCAATTTTTAACGGCCTTCCGAAAGGATCCCACAAACCAATCATCCCATTTTCTGACTATTTATTTTTCCCAACGTTAAAATTGTGTTTATCATACATGTTTTATCATCATGGGGAAATTTTCTTTTCCAACCTTTAAAAACTTTAGTAGGTAATAATTTTTTCCTGGCTCACATCTTTCTAACACTTTTTAAATTTCATTAACCGTACAAATCTTTTGAAACTACTTACCAATCCATTTGGTAAAGTTTTTTTGGACGTTTGTTTTTCCTCTATTACGTCAGTTCTGTTTTCAAGTTTTACTCTCGACCTTTTTTAAGACAAAAGATTTCATTTTTCAAGAAAAAATTTACTTTTAAACTACCTTTTTGCTTTAAATTAAAAAACTCAATTCTTTCCCTTTTTAAAAACATAGTTTTTAACTTTTAACAATTTTTTCTTTAACAAACTCGTTCTAGCTATGGGATCCTTCTCTCTGTTTCCCTTATCTTTTTTAGTATATCTGTATGGAAAATTACCTCGAATTCTCGTTTTTTTTGATAATCT